>AYEL01079209.1:0-87235 GCA_000484575.1 Olivierus martensii
TTCACTTCTTACATTTTAATATAATATATTATAGTGTTTGTTTCTTGTCCTTACTGTTAATTCGATATAAAATGTAATTTATACCATGATGATATAAAATATTAAAGCTTTTAATATGTTATTGACTTCGGTTGTCGGGAATTTAATTTATAATTTCGTGAATTTAATATTTGTATTGATAACTAAAATCTGAACAATATTTATTTAATAAATAATTTATTGAAAAATCTCAAACGCCAAAATAAATTTTTAATTTAATTCGACAGAGGGAGACACTTCAATAAAAAACATGTTTTCTATGTAAATTTTACATATTATCCTTAAAAAATAGAACATGATAAAATTTTTTTTATTACGAATTAAGTATTTTTATAGTAATTATAATAGTAAAACTTCGTGGTAAATTTAGCTGATACAATTTAAATGATTCTGTTTTTAGGTTCGAAAATATCTGTTGTAGTATCCGTGAATATCACTTAACCTAGATAGATTTTTCATGAAATTTGGATTATTTTGCAGAAATTGGTGCTGAAAATTCAATTTTTATCGAAATCCCATAATGCCTCGTAGAATAGAAATGCAAATAATTCTCCAACAATATATACATTGTACGATAAATACTAATAATTACAGAAAACTTACTTTGTTGTTACGCTGTATCATCTTGTAGTATGTGCATTTACTAACTTTTTGTATTGACTACAAAGGAACCTGTATTTCAGCTGATCTGAAAAATATGTGGTATTGATTAAAAAATGGTTTATTTGCATATAAATATTTGTTTCCTAATTATATTACTTTCGAAAAAATTCAACGAAATAGCATCAAACATCGAAAAGCATAAACACAATTTTCACTATACTTTTCTTAGATCTATGTATTTTTAGCTGCTGCTGCGCAAACGTGTGTTTATAAACTATGCCACTAGAAAGAACAAAATTAAAAAGTTGCCCTGTGTAGATTTTATGGAATGAGAAAGATTTCTCATTCCAAAACAGAAAACGAAACGATTTTTTTTTTTTTTTCATTTATTAATGTTATGAATGACAAATATAGCAAAATAATATTCAATATAAAATACTGTAATTGATAGAATCAAGTAAAAACAATATTTCGTTCGTGTAGGGAAAAAACATAAATTTAAAATTGTTGAATTTGATTTAAAGTGTTTATTTCTTTTAAATAATAAGATAAAAATAAACTTGTGAATATAAAGCGATTTAAGCAGCTAAATGATGATCTTAACATAATGTCACCATGTCCCAAAGATAATCCTATTATCTGAAAGAAATAAATATTAAGTTAAAAATGATTTTAAATCTTTTCCACTATCTAAAGATTTATCAAAAAGAATTATTATGAATCACTATATTTATTTTTAAAAATATTGTTACTAAATAAGCATTTAGTGATACTTGGACATGATATCGACAGAAAAATCTCTTTTCAAATACTAAGAATAATCTATAGTCATGTTAATATTACATTGTCCTTAGTCATTTCCATTTCTTTGATATCTTTATGAAATCTCTCATCTTGTTCTTCGCTCATGATAGTAATGAACTTAAAAAAACAAACATTTTTTGTAATTTTATTAATACAAAATAATGTTTTTTTAAGTTAATATTGTTTGCAACCTAATTTTTCAAATTTCTTCAACATTTCTTCTTCTATTTCTTCAAAATTAAGATTTCTACAATTCCTTACATATTTTTCGGATTTTTTTTTAAGATTTGTTTTGCAAATATATACAAAATTTTAGAGTAAATTATAGAAATCTTACGTATTAGAAAAATGGTTATCATATTCGTGATCATTACATTTTAATTATTAAATGATAGGTAAAACTTTACAACTCCAAAATTATTGTAGATCTATACTACCTGAAATAAGGTTTTATTTAAGATAAAATCTGATATGCTGTTGTAGTTACTCTTCTTCCTTTAAAGAAAAGATTCCTTGTTTAATTAAGATGTTGATGCTTTGACGTAACTTGTTTTTTTCAATATGTTTGCAGATATGTAGAAACAAGCTTGATATAAGTAATTGAATAAATTATATCATTTTTTTTTTGAATAACTTATGAATCAGAGAAAACAACAAATTATCTTCCAAAATAAAAAGTATATAAGTTTATTATTATTATATATAACGTATATATTTTCTACTATATTACAATATGAAATTTTACTTAGAATTAGCATCAGAAATGTATAATTTGATAAACTTTATTAATTTTCAACACTTAAAGATCATAGAAACTGCAAACTATTTATAGAAAAGACCTGTATTGCTATTTCTGATATGCGGTATAAAAACATCATTATTAATTTAAGAAATTATAAATTCATTAAGAGAAAATTATTGATACTATAACATATGTTAAATACTTATTACTGATTTTTAAAATGTTAAAATTTTATCGAAATATATTAAAACTTTATTAATTTTCTACATAGAAAATAATAGGGCACATGATACTAAAATTATATAAAATATTAAATTATCAAAATGTAGTCTGTGACCAATTTTTTTATTCATTTTTATTAAATTAGAAAGTCTAATATTATTATATTTTTAAGCTTTTTAAAATAAAAAATAATTTTTTTTTATAAAACTACTTATAAAAACAAAAAAAAAAGTTTAATAATATATAGTAGCTTATAAATATTACAGTATTTGTTTATTCAGAATTATTCCCATCCCATTCAAATATGTATGAGATAAATATAATAGTTCTAATCACGTATTATTAATGTTTGGAAACTTAAAAACATTTTAAAAGCATACACTAACAAAAATTCTATTAATTTTAAAATATATAAAAGCCCTACAGAAGAGGAAAACAAGATAGAAATGCAAATGTCAATTATCATTTAATCATTTATAAAATATTGAATATTTACTTATTTTAAAGAATAAAAAAATGGCAATTCTATTCGTTTATACGTAAAATTTGTTTCTTCGCAAGATCTTACCTCATTCACGCAAGAAGTTATTTTATAAACGTTAATTCCCTTTACATTATTCATTCTGGTCGCTGAACTTTAGTTCCTCATAAAGGAATAAAGAGAGACGATATAAATGGATTACATGAAATGGCAGTTGACTTAAAGAGCATAGAAATAAATTTGCATAATGTACAGATACTTTAAATGAAATTAGGAATTATTAACATCATATAAGACGTTTTGTTTTCCTTTTTTGTTTGTTTGTTAGAATAAATAACAATTATGGCATCCAAGCTAAAATTTAAAAAATAAAATTGTGTAAATAGTCCAAGTTCAACTAAAATTAAAGTCACTTTTTATAATATTCGTCTCTAACATTATTTATCGTTTTATTTTAAAACAAGGTCATAAAATTTATCAAAGCTGAATGCAATATGATGGAGCTTATCTAATATTGCATAAATTTAATGATCTAATAATACAGGTTCGGTATAAGGAATGAAAGTAGTTGATATCAAGGATGTTTGGTTGATATATGACGAAGGTCGTATAATATCAAATGAATACATCAATGAATAGAAATATAACAAATTCTAAATTGAAAAGTTAAGTTTTTATTCAAGAAATACGTCAAACAACTTATGAAAACGATCAGCAGCAAGCTGAACATAAAAAGAAAAAGTTTGTTAACGAACAAGTTGTTACGGTGTTGAGTGGCACAATAATGACGTTAATTAAATTTAGCTTTAGCAAAATATTGTCACTTTGTCTAGTTAGGAGACATTTCGATATTATTTTTTTGATAATAAGACGATTGAAGAAAAGAATATAAGAGAAAAATCATTAATAATTACTACTTATATTTCATAATAACATTTATTTTTTTTCTGTAATTTCTATATTAAAGTGAAATTTAAAAATATCCAATTTTAGTTAAGAATTCTCATGCAAAATGAATAATTTTAATTATTATTATAATAGACACTTCTAAAACTGTAGTAATATTATTTTAATTCATAATCATGAACGTAATTATGAACAAATGCAGAATTAAAATTTAAAATACAGTAACTACATTTTGTAATCAGTGATTTATTATGATTACTTTTTTTAAATATCTGAAATAATACTAAAAAATATTTATTTGACAATTATTTATATTATTGTAGAAGTATATAATAATACAGTAAATTGTTTGAATGTTTTCTTCAACAACATATTATAATATAGAAATGTAATATTTTCTTTATAATTTTTTTATAATTTGACATTTATTAATACTTAGATATTGGTTAAAAAAAAGATTAAAAATTACTGAATTTTAAAATTGTTTGATATTCTTTGATAAGGTGAAGTGTATTATTTGTAACAATCCTTTATAAAGATTCATTTTGTATTCATCATTTTATGATCGTTTTAGATTTTCTAATAATCCCACATAAAATCTTAATTAAACCCGTTCAAAATAATTATGAAACTAATCTATTTAACTAAATTTTAAGTTCAAATTTATTAATTTCCTATTAACTTTTTGTGAATTTTTCTTGCTTATAAATAATTTTATTTTATCAGTTTAGATCAATAGTTTTCGAAAAGTTTACTTGCAATATAATATACTGTATATCGTTTCTTTTTAATTCAACAAAATTCAGAATCTATTTTGCTAAAAATTTACGTATGAATTATTTACATATTTTAAAATAACTCAAACAGTAACTTTACCGTAATCTTGTGTAGGAAATTTTACAAATACAACATATTAATTATTATACAGTATTGCATTGCCATTCTGTTTTTTATAAGTTAATCTGATCAATATTCAAAAACTCTTAATTTAAAATATTTTTGCTTCCAAATATGTTATGCATTTTATATATTTTAAATAATTTTTCCAAAACATCAAACTCTCTCATAGTAATTTCTAGAAATGATTAGCTGGATATTCAATAATATTTTTTCTTAAACTAGTTAATAAATCTGTTTACGATTGAAAAATAAAATTAATTTAGAAATAAATATGCTCAAAAAACTTTACATATCATATAAACATATAAAGTTTATATAGTGATTTATTTATTTAAATATTACAAATTTTAAATTGATTTTCAAAATTAAAACATTTTTTTTTCTTGTTAGTAACCTCTTGTTTCCAAAAATTATTGTTGTCATAGCAAATTGTTATGTTTGCTAAAAATTGTTGGCCAACAATTGAACGCTAAAATGCTTTCCCAAGAAATTTTCGGCCTACAGTTTGTTAGTTTAACAATTACTCAACCAACAATTCTTCAAAATTTAGCTAACAATTGATTGTTCAACTTTTAATATTCATAGAGGTAATTCGAAATAAAATAATTCTTATTATAATCTATGAAAGTTATATTTATTATTCGTAAAGCTGAGCTAGAGCGAATAACAAGCGATACAGATAAGCAACGAACTTCTTGTTTTTCTATTTATTACATATATTACATGTTACAGTATTTGATTATATAAATGATTTTTATCTAATTTTAATAATTTTCTTCGATATAATGATTTATGATCAATTAAAAATATTAAAAATTGTGATCAATATATAAAGTTTGATATTTCATTGTCTTATATTTTTTGCTTTATTGAAAAACAATGCAGATAATATAATAATATATTAATATCTGAAGAAAAATCAACATTAAAAATTGTGATCATATATAAAGTTTGATATTTCATTGTCTTATATTTTTCGCTTTATTGAAAAACAATGCAGATAATATAATAATATATTAATATCTGAAGAAAAATCAGAAGATGTCCTATCGCTTGTTGATAGATTTGGTCAACGACTGAAATTCGATAGCAATAGGAATAATTCTCTCTCCCCGATTTATACTATATAAAATTTATAAATAGCCCTGTATAAATTTTATAAATAGTTTTTATGAATTTTTCAATCTAGATTTTTTATTCCTCTTCTTTCTCACTTTTTAATAATTATCAATATAAATTTTGCACATATATAGGACCTATATATTAGAGAAATCTTACAGAACATGTTAAAAAGCATTTTTAATACATCTTCTCAATTAGTAAAGATATAGATTTATGTTTTAGAATTGTTTAGATCTTTAGTAAGATACTTTAAAAATTTTTGAAATTTCAAATCATTTCTTAAAGATTTCAAGAAAACGTTTAACAAATAGAGTAGCATAAGATTGTTCGTACTATGGATAAATGAGTCATTCACTTTCCAAATGGATTAACTCTCAAAAAGTAGAGAAAAACGACAAAATAATATACATTGTTTTTTTAAATTCCCTTTAAAATATAAATTCAAATAAACATTATAAAATGTATTATTACAGCTGTAGGTTTTATCTAACGACATATAAAAAACATAAGATAGTATATCTTTGGAGTAATTGTTAATATTATTACAATTTTTGAATTACTGACGGAGTTAATCGATTTGACAAGTGAAAATTAAAAATAATAATAATAGTACCATCGAATTCAATCTTGAAAATATTTTTTAAATAAATTAATACATTATATATCTCAAATGTTAAACAAAACTTCAATCGCTAGACAATGTCAAAGCGTTGAGAGAACAAGACCGAGCACAAAGATCACCGCGGATAAACGCAAGGCAATTCCGTTTGCAGATTCCCACAGTCGCGATAAGCTAACAAACATAAAGCCAGCAATTCAACGTCACAAAATGCATCGATTTTCATTGGTGAACGTTACTTCGACGGATTTTACTGTCAGGAAAAAGTTGAATCCATCTAGACCAGGGGTGTCCAACTTTTTGGCTTCCTTGGGCCACATTTGAAGAAAAAAATTGTCTTGGGCCCGCACATAAAATATACTTGTTTTAACGATAGTTGTTAGACGACCGGATGACACGTGGTAACGCGTTGGCGTGTCATGCAGAAGGAACCGGGTCCCGCATCTCCTGAAAAAATTTTTCGGGATTCCGGGTACGGCCCGGAGATCCCCAAACTTCACTGTTGCACCTACACACTGTCTCAATGTGTGTAGGTGCAGCTCATGGTTGGAACTGGCTCCGCCCCTTAGTAATCTCATTGATTGGGAAGAGGCGTAAAAAAATAGCATAGTTGTTAAACAAAAATACAGTAAAAGTAACAGTAACAGTAAAAGTAAGTAACAGTATATGATATCCACCCTGACAAATAAGCAAAAAAATGTTGGAACATAATAATCTTTGACTTCTTTTCGTTCAGTAATTTTTAAAATCATTGAGCGGGTCAAGAAGTTTTAATCACTGAAATAAGAAATATTTTAGAAAATGGAAATGTAGATAGGTATTTAAATAGTAAAAACTCCATTAACTTCATTAAGTACATAAAAATCTCAATGTTTTAAAGAAGTTTACAATTTTATGTTGGGCCGCATTCAGTACAGCAGTGGGCCGCGGGTTGGACAGCCCTGATCTAGACTCTGGACGTTAGCGGTATTTACACCGCGGTATGATGTCAAAATCGCGCTGCTTTCGTCACTCTCATATTTTCCGCCTCGATTCCGCGCTACTGGGAACCAATCTTTAATCGCAGTAATCTCCATATAGTCCACCTTATTTTTGTATTTAATCATTTTTACTTTGTTTAATATAATATATTTATTTATTTTACAAAGGCGTTATCAAGAGGCATGGCAGTGTCTCTAAGCCAAGTACAGTAGTCACTGACTGACTATTATTACCGGAGTTTATTATTACCGGAGTCATTACAGCCAAAATTCAACTCGCTGTTACTTTGGTCCTAAGATAAATATTATCAATATGACAATTACATTTAAGAAAAGTATTCAATAGGACATAGATTGCTAAATTTGAAGTGTCATATTCAATTAATAATAGAATTAGAGTAGTTTAAAAATTTCAAAAATCGACAAAAAAAGCGTCATTTTTCTTCTTCTCCTCCTATGCAGACACCTCTACAGGTCGCATAAGCGTCAATTTTCTTCTTCTCCTCCTATGCTGACGCCTCTACAGGTCGTATCGTTTAACCGATATCGGTGAAATTTGGAATATAGGTGTAACTGAGTTTACTTGAGGTCCCCTGAAAATTTGAGCACAATCGGGTCAAAACATGGAAAAAGGAGATCAGATTTCGATAAATGCCTTTACATATAGCAATGCTTAACCAATTTTGATCAAATTCAGAATATAGGCATAGCGTAGTTCATTTAAAATCATCGAATGCCTTTACATATCGCGATATGTAAAGGCATTTATCGAAATCTGATCTCCTTTTTCCCCCTTTGTTTTGACCCGATTGTGCTCAAATTTTCAGGGGACCCAAGTAACAGTTACACCTATATTTAACCAATGGCTTAACCAATTTTGATCAAATTCAGAATATAGGCATAGCGTAGTTCATTTAAAATCATCTAAAAGATTTGGCCCAATTGGGATAAAATTACTAAAAATTTTGGCCCAATTGGGCTAAAATTAAAAGGTGTAGAAGACGATGATTTTCTTCTCTATAGGTCACATCATTTGACCGATTTCAAAGAAATCTGGGAGATTAATGTGATTTATGTTAATTAGGCCTTTCTGAAGAAGTGCAGCCCAATAGCACCAAAATGAATAAAGTAGAAAACCTGTTTATCACTAACTCTTTTACTTCTCGTCTCGTTCAACCAATATAGATTAAATTTGGGAAGTAGGTATTCCTTAGATTACTTGAGCTTGAGATCCTTTAATGTCACAATAATTCAACAGGATATAAATGATTTTCTAATTAAATAGCTATCCCATCTAAAAAAATGATATCCCATCAAAAACATCTCATATGTAAAAAAATAAGCCAAGTTTTACCGATACAGTAAGTATTACCGATACAGGATATTTGTGAAAATTTAGATGCGGTTATTTTGGTTGATGTTATCATATTATTTTCTTAAATCGTAAAACAATTTGCATTTAAATTGCAACAAATTTAGATGCAACTACTTGTTTGACGAATTTAAGAAAATAATATGATAACATCAACCAAAATAACTGCATCTACATTTTTACAAATATCCGTTATCGGTAATACTGTACTTGCCTTATTTTTTTATATATGAGATATTTTAACAGGATTAATATCTACATATAATATTAACAGATTAATTCTTTTAATTTTATTTGATGAGACAACAATAAACAGTGTGCCGTTATTATTTAATATATATCATTATATTAAAAACTACCTTAACTAAATTCTTATTGTCATATTCTACACGACTAAAAAGAGATCTTATTTAAAACCAAAAAATTTATCCAAAAAAAAAAAAATTATTAAATAAAAACTGATTCCCCAAGACTTTTGTGTAGGCGGTATATCATCTTTCCTACACGCCCCTCCATTGACTTTTCCAATATATTGATTTTAAAAGATGTAAAAATATAAATCTGACTTTGAGGGGTAACTCAAAATATGTCCTAGGTATAATGCGTCATTTACAAACTTTTGAATTCTATTATTGCAACGATTTACATTAGAGTATGGAGTTAATCATATTGGCTTCTGAAATAATTTATTTATTATTCAATGGCCAAAAATTTGTCATTTAATAGTGTTAAGTCTAATTATTAAAGAAATTTATTTTGAATATAAATTGTTAAGAGTCAAGTCAATCAAGTGCTTTGGCACTAAAATTTAAAAAAGTTCAAAAAGTGGAGTTAATCGATTTGGCGTGTGAATGGCTCAAATACTTCTTATATTAATCATTCCATTATGCAAATCATATGAATCAAAAGATTTCATATTAAATTTGCAATAAATAAATAATAAGTCAATACAACTGTTAATTTTAAAACTACAGTATAGTAATAAAAAATACTATATACAATACTCGCAACAGTTATAGATATTTTTATGCTTTGGATAATTTTAACTATGCCACGTAATTTGTAACTCGATTCTTGAGTTAAACTCTCTTATTCTTGATATAGATATTTGCTGTAATGATTAATAATACGAGGATGATTTAATATAAAAGTACACATCCACTAAAAATCTCTGTATTTTTGGTCCTATAAAATAACCAACTGCTTCGTAGTTGGTTATTTTGTAGGAAATCGATTATTTTTCTTTTCTAAATTACTGTTCATTTATTAAATTGTTTTAGCAAAATCAGAATTAAAGAATATAAACATGAAAAATTTTGTACTATACAGATACTCGCTTTTCGGTATTTCTCTAATGCCGCGCTTTTCAATCATATTCCATGTTTTTATTTTGTATCTCAAAATGAAAATTATCTGCAAAATAATACTGAGAATAAGTATGTAAAATATAAACTAGCACATAGACAGAGCAAGCCCAGAGGAATCCTGAAAAACTAAAATTATGAAACCCGGAATCGACCCGGGTCATCCAATGTGATACGCGAATGCTTTAAAATGTCGCCGAGATTTGTAAGCCTACTGCTATTATGCACTTAAAGAATATTAGCGTAAATATATTTTCAGGCTTATATATATTAGCAAATGAAAAAGACTGTGATTCGCTTTACAGCAAAATTCGCTTCTCTACGTTGGTCTGGAACCGCCGAATTAACGAGATATGCCCGGTATTTATTATTTAACTGCACAATTTAACATGAGAAACTTGAGTGAAATAGTTGAACTATATAATTTTTTATGAAATTTAGCAGAATAATTATCCCATTAAGAGCTGAATTTAAAAACATGTACTGTACATATATTGATATTTAAATCAATTTCTTAAGTTTATTTTTTCGAAGTTATTCTAATATACCCTATAATGTAATTTTTTACTATATAAATAAAATACTGTAATTTTGCTATTCTTGAAAATATTTATGCTATATACATTAAAACATTTGTATTACGATATGTGAATAACTTACAAGTTTCTTTATATACTTGTAATTTTTTATTGAAATTTGTTTTATTGTCTACATTCCCAAGAAAAATAAATCTTGTATGATCACCATACTATCGGTCTAGCCTCATATTTTTCCACTGATAAATTTTCAGTTAATAAACAGATCTTCATAAAATTTAGAAATGATGTTCTATCGTTAAACATAATCTCGATGATGTATTATATAATCCTTTAAAACTGATGCAATGCGTGCAACATGAAGCGAAGTGAAAAAAAAAATCACACCCTCGCTTCGCGTTGCTCCGCGTCGCAGCCAGTCTATATTATAACCATATAATCCTTTAAAACTGATGCAATGCTTGCAACATGAAGCGAAGTGAAAAAAAAAAATCACACCCTCGCTTCGCGTTGCTCCGCGTCGCAGCCAGTCTATATTATAACCTCGTTATTCCTCATGTTTTCATGGATACATTAATAGAGATCGCCTTTAGAACGTATTGACATTGCAAAGAAATAATCATGTATTTATGATCTTTTTATCAAGTTACAAAAAACTCTGAAGGAGATAAAGAAAAAAGAGTAGTCACGATCTTCTTTACAACTTTAACACGAATTTAATAATAATCCAAACCGCATAGTTGAATCTCCGTTATTTTCTACATCTAAGAAACATTCGTTTCTATTGGCTGATTGTTTCCTTTGCATCTTTTCATACCGTGTTAGACGCGCCTGCTGATTATACAGATTCGTGTGCAAAATTCAATTTTTTCATCTCTCGCGCAGCATGTGATCTAACGCAAGCATCCGCACAATAAAGGCTAGTACATAAAATATTTCAAACGTGCATTTGCCAGCGTTGTTTGCTTATTCTTCTCTTCGCGTCGCAAACAATGTCTAATGGCTTTTAGTTTGAATTATTTAGAAAGAGCAGATGTTCAAATTCGTAAGATTATCATAGTACATCCCGTATAATTCTCGAATTTTTATAAGATTTTAACAGAAAAAATCAAATTATTATAGGTTATCTCAATAACATATCAATTTATCCTTTATCTTCAACCGTTTAAAGAAGACGGATAGTCAAACTTCAAAAGTCATTAAAGAAATATTTAAGCTAATATAGTTTATACCAGAAAGATTATACCATTAATGTTGAATTTGAAAACATAAATATATGTTTAAGTATATTGTTTTCCTTAACTCAAAATGTTTTCTTGATTTTCGATCCAAAATAGGTTTTCTAACAACGTTTGTTTTAATCAACGATTTATTGATGCTGAAGAGAGAGAAAAATACATATACCTATCCCTAGATTTTCACGGTACTCAATTTATACGGTTTCGCTTTTACACGGTTTGTTTGTTTTAATTTAAAAACAAACAAAATTTGTTTGTTTTTACAGTGGTGGACAAAAGTATTGATACCCCCTCCATTTTTTTATTATTTTGGCAATATTAGTGTTTGAGGTTAATTAATGTTTTCAAACCATGTTTATTGAAATCTCTGTAATAAGTTATTCTTCGTTTTCAAACCGTGTTTATTGAAATTCTGTAATAAGTTATACTGTAGCGATAAATTTTATAAAATTTATTGCGACTGTGTTTAATGAAATCTCTGTAATAAGTTATGCTGTAGCGATAAATTTTATAAAATTTTGCACATAAATTGTTGCTGTTGCGATAAATTTTATAAAATTTATTACATAAATTGTTATAGGGAAAAAATAAACCTAAAAATTACTGTGGACAAATTGTATTGAACCCTAAGAATTTTAAAAATAAACTTATTTTTTCTATTTTTATTTTAAATAATTTCAATGGAAAGCATCTTCAATATGTCGTGTGATGTCATACGTACAGAAATAATTTACATATTGTCATCATAGCATCATTACAAGGTAACAACAAAAAGATGGGGAAAACGAAGGACTGGAGTCAAGATGTGCGTGAAAAGGTCATAAAATTGCATAAAGCTGACCATGGATACAAGAAAATCAGTTCCTGATTGCAGATTCCTGTTTCAACAGTACAAAAAATCATTCAGAAATGGAAGCGCCATGGCACTATAACAAATTTAACATGTGAAGGTCGCCCATCATTATTGAGTGATAGAACTACTTGCTTGTTGAAAAGGACTGTATTAAATGATAGAAAGAAGTCTTCGAGGCAATTAGCAGCTGAACTTAGGGAGGGAAATGTGGCCAACGTCTCTTCGAGAACAGTTAGACGGCACTTAAACAAGTGTAACCTCCGAGGTTGTGTGGCGAGAAAGAAGCCATATCTGAAGCAGTGCCATAAAAAAGCACGTTTGGAATTTGCAAAGAAATATATCAAAGAACCGGAAACCTATTTTAATAAAGTTTTATGGTCTGATGAGACAAAAATCAACCTCTTCAATAGTGACGGTAGGCAGTTTGTTTGGCGTTTCAAAAATGAAGAGTTCAAAGAAGATTGCCTGGTGCCAACTGTGAAGCATGGTGGTGGTAGCGTGCTACTTTGGGGTTGCATGAGTGCAAACGGGCCTGGAGACCTTGAAATTATTGATGGAATCCTTAATTCTGAAAGATATCAGAATATATTGCAATTGAAAATGATTCCTTCTGCTGTCAGGCTCCTTGGCAGAAGGTATTATTTTCAACAGGACAACGATCCTAAACATGTTTCACATTCAACAATGCAATTTTTTGATCAAAACAAAATTAAGCTCCTTTCTCCCTGGCCTAGCCAAAGCCCGGACCTTAATGTCATCGAGCATTGTTGGTGCCAGCTAAAGAAAATGGTCAAGGATCGCCACCCCAAGAACATAGCAGAATTAAAAAGGTTTTGTAAAGAGGAATGGGCAAAACTCGACATAGACTTTTGCAGGAAGCTTGTTGAAGGCTACCGAAAACGATTACAAGCTGTAATTTCTGCTAAAGGTGGGCATATTAAATATTAATTGTAAGGCATCAATACTTTTGTCCACCTTATGTTTTCAGTTTTTGTTTGTACAGAAATAAATAATTGCTATTTCTGATTGAATGTGCTATCCTTACTATTCTTTGCTCTTTCCAATTTCATAAACAGGATTTGAAAACGTTACGTTAACCTCAAACACTAATATTACTAAAATAATAATAAAAAATGGTGGAGTATCAATATTTTTGTCCACCACTGTAAATGAAAACAAACAAAATTTTTTTGGGTTTTATTTTGATTGATTTGCATTATGCCATTTATAAATTAAAAAGTATCATATTGTCACGTTTTGTGGGTTTACGAGTTCATAGAGATTAATATCATATTGTCACGTTTTGTGGGTTTACGAGTTTGTAGAGATTAATATGTTTTGTGGGTTTACGAGTTTGTAGAGATTAATAAAGAGTGAATACAGCTTATTTCGTATAGTCCAACTTATTTATACACAAAACAAATAATCTTGTTTCATTATAACTAAATTCAATACAAAATCCGATAATTATCTCATACAACACTAATATATGTCTTTAATTCAGAATAACTCACAGTTCTTTTTACAAGTTAGTCCACTTTCGCTTTCACAATTTATCGCTCACTATTAACTTTTACTGTCCAAGTCTCGCAGTTCAACTAAACTCAACTCAGGCTTGCAGCTCCCCTATTTATGTTGGAATTCTTTTATTGGTTTTATTTGTACGGAATATTGTTAATTTGTTTTTTTTTTTGTACCGTATTCTCACATACAGATAGTTGGTTATCGTATTCATACAGATAATAAATATATATATATATTTATTTCTGTATATAAATATCTATCTATCTATATATTTATTATCTATATGAACATGATAATCAAATCTGTATGTCTATTTTTGCTTCTAAAAATAAATATTTCTTTCAGAAAAATTTATGAAAAAAATAATTAAAATTTATTAAATTCCAATCTACATAAAAAAAAAGATAAAATCTTGAAAGTTGGAAATTTTCGGTTATTTTTGTTCAGATTTTGAGAAATTTTGCATTATTAATATATTTCTATATAATATTTCATTACTAATACGTGATTGAAATGATAAGAAAAATTTATTTAATTAATTTCTAACAACAAATTGTTTGATAAACAGCTATAGATGGAATAATTTTCGATAGACAATTTTTTGTAAAAATAACACCGAACAATTATGTTTAGTAGTAGTTGGCGAATAATTTTCTGGATACTTATCCATAGGCTATGTAATATACACGTGTTTTACAAGAGAAAATGTCTCGAACATACAAAAGTAAAATTCCCTTAAAAATTGTAAATAAAAGTAAAGCATATAAAAAAAAATTGTTTGTTTTATATTAAAAATAAAAATATCTCTAATTTACGAATATATTTCAAAACATGTACTGCACTTCTATTATTTTTTACAAATATTGATTTTAATTCGATATTAATGTTATTTAATTAAACTTGAAAAAGAACATTAATAAATTTTTGAGTTAAAATTACAGACAAAAAAAAATTGTTTGTTTTATATTAAAAATAAAATCTCTAATTTACGAATATATTTCAAAACATGTACAGCACTTCTATTATTTTTTTACAAATATTGATTTTAATTCGATATGAATGTTATTTAATTAAACTTGAAAAAGAACATTAATAAATTTTTGAGTTAAAATTACAGTATCTCAATTTATTGTATGCAATATATCAATAGAAATTAAATATTCTTGTTTTTACAAACATAAGCTTATATAATCCTACTTATTTCTACTTGTTTTGTAATTTTTTTCTTTTGTTTTTACTGCAACAAATAGATTTTGACAAGCCAACTCAGTAGAAATAACAATGCATTTTTTTGTGTTCTACCCTACAAACAGGAAATTATTTCTGAATCATATATCGATTAAGAAATCATTTATTTAGTGTATTTCAGAAGCTTTTTACTTAATTTATAAAAACATTGATTCCTATTTGGAAGATCAAAAGCAAAATTTAAATATTCAAAACCCAATTCTTAAGCCATTTGTAATGCATTATAGATTAATTATTCGAAGCCGATATTTAACTCTGAACTAAACAGTCTAAGGAATTTTTTCGCTCAACAATTAAAAAATAAATTATATAGTATTTTTAAATCTTTGATTTTCTGAAATTTGGAAATCGCCAATGTTGCTTCTTCTTAAAACGTAGGTATATAGGAAGGTATAGTAAAAAACCAGGTAAGTTAATTTGAATGATTACTGTTTTCAAATTTCAACCGATAAAGTATTAATTTTAAAATGTGCTAATATTTTAAAAACATATCTGTCACTAAACTTCGTTTCTTTTCTGATTAAATTATTAGCAATGTTGTTATAAAAAATTTTCTTTTGTTAATAATTCAATTTGCTTCTAAAATCAAGTACAGTAATTTAAATATTTGTGCTTTTCATTTCAAATATCATTGTTACATTTAGATTATAAAAATTTAAATAAATAATAAAAATTTAGATTTTTTTTAATAAACTCTATTCTGCATTATTCGAGTACAAAAATAAGGGATTAAAAAAAATGCAATAATTAATTCTGTAATTATGCTTTACTATTCTTTGAAACATAATACAGTGTTATGAATAAAATTGCATTAATCTATGTTATTCTAGAATTTATCTTAAAAATTTATTAATAGTTTATTAAGTTTCCAAAATATAAACAAAAAATAGGAAGATTTATTATAACGTCTCCAAAACTTACTTTGATATTTTTTTTTTCTAACATCGTATGTAGTTAATTTCCAAAATTTAAAAAATAAATATCATCATCTAATAAATTCAGAGATCATTAATTTAAACTGACTATTCAATTTTAGAAGTAAAAATGTCTTAGAACTTAGATAAAACATATATCAGTTCTACATGCTTGTGTAACATAATTTGCAAACATTGCTTTTTATTTTGCAAACATTTTAACAGATGCAAAACATTCCAAAGTTTCCTAATCACTTCAAAATCCATATTATGTAATTGAATTTTGCATGATGTTCCTAAATAGTTTACAATATAGGTGTATAGATAGTTACTGAATACAAGCATTTCTAGAAAGAACTACTGATAGTATTTTCTAATATGTTCGCGATGTTGGAATGATTAGAAATGTTGGATTAAAGTCATTTTAATCGGATAAGTTCTTTATTGAAAGTCATAAAAAATCTATCAATAGTTTAATAATTATCATAAAATCTCAGCAATTTCTAAATGAAAAAAACTAAAAAGAATAACTGATCATATTTGAAAATCGATTTCAGTGACTTAACTTCATACTGAATTTCATAAAAAATAAATCAAATACAGTGGTTTAAAAGTTATTAAAGAGAAATCTCCGAAGTTTGAGCATTTACCATTTTTATTCAGTTGAAGAAAAAGAATTAATTGATGTGATCATGAAAATCATTTTTTGTGGTTCTATCTTATTGCTAAATATCATCAAAATCTGTTAATCAGTTTAAGACAAAAATTTGAATGTCCACCATTTTTAAATGTTTTATACTGTAGAGTCAAAAGATGTGGTGTCAATGTCCTCTTTCGTGGCAGAATATTTATACGGAATTCTGAAGAAAATTTGCTAGTTAGTTGAAACGTTATTAAATGAATGACACAGAAACAGCAAAGTGATCTTGTATATCCCACTTTTTTCAGAAAATAGACTAAAAAGACAATAGAAAAATGTGCATTATTTTATGATTATATGCATTATATAATATAGCAGATTACTATTCTTTAAAGCAGTTTTCTATTCTGTATAATCTGCATATTAAGTAGTAATTTATTCAATAAAAAATTTAAAATATTCAATTTTATAATTGAGTATATAAACTTATAACTACAGGTATCCCTTGATTAGTGCAGGTTTGAATAACGCACAAAAAAAATTTGAGACTATCTCTCTCTCTCTCTCTTGGCCCATTAGACTGAGAACTTCCAGTCAGGAGGAACAACCCAAATATCAATCATTTATACTACAAGCTAAAAACAAAACCAATAAAACATTATGCTAAACTTTATTATTATAGTTAAAAAATGCTCTTCGTGTAAAGGCCCTTGATATATGCGGTGCCAAATTTGATTAGTGCGCTTCAACAAAGTGCGATTTTTTTTTGCAAACTCTCTAAGCGTTGTTGGCAGCTGAATCTACTGGATTATAGACTACATATTTAGAGCACTGCAATAAATTTATTATTTTTTAATTATGTTAATATTACGACTTTCGTCATCTAATTGTTATATTTTAAATTCATTCGTAATTTTGTTTATTAATAAATTTAGCGTGAATGTCAACTACCTAATAATAGCCATTACAATATTATATAGCCAGCCTTGCATTCAGTTCCTCTCCAGTACTCGATGTCTACGGATTTGCAATTATTTTTTTACAAGATTTACGCAATTTTGTAAAAACTAATTATTTTTGTAAAAAATAACAATACATATTCCTCAATGATTTAAAGTGCATGTAATGAATACAGATACGTTTTGAGAGAGAAAAAAATACATGTTTATAATTTTTATATTTTCCAGGATTCATTATAATTATTCTCATTGATTAGTGCGGTTTTGATATATGCAATGTATTGCGAGGATTTATTAATCGCGCTAATCAAGGGATTCCTGTATTACATGTTTAGTGAGATTTCTTTTAATGTAATCGGTCGAATAACCTTAAATTTGATATTTTAATCGAAAATTATTACCGCCATAAGTGATTTTATCCAAAAATAGCAAGCTGTTGTTTCTATTATAGTATACTGAATATATCGAATTCTGGCTGAATTATTTTCTATTAAAAGTTAAATATAATTTGTCTATCGCATGTGGTAATAGTGACTTCATTTGAAAATTACTGCTTTAGGTTCATCTAAGTTCACTTACAGAATAAAAGAGGATTAATCCATCTGCTAGAGTTTCAAGAATACAATAATGGTTAGAATAATCCCTATTCATTCTTATGATTATCTCGACTGATTTATCAACAAATGATAATAAGTAATACGATAATGTTTTCCTTTGTAAATTTCGTGAACTTTTTGAATATAATTGGAACACATCGATATTTTAGGAGAAATTTTAGATTGACTAGCTCATATTTTAACTATTTTTTGACCAATCCTGTATAAAAAATATTGCATTTATGGTTATTTTATGTCTGTTGTTAGTCAGATAAAATAACTGTTCAGATAATTCGACAAAAATTACTTTAACAAAAAATCTTAGATGATTATTTATGGGCCTATAAAGTTAGCAATTTTAAAATACTTGATATAAAAGCATTATGATGATAATGAAGAATAGGTTATTTGCTTTAAATTTGATATTAATTAAAATTTAGTTGATTATGTCGTAGTTAACTACAATAATTATCTTATTACTGCAATTTCTCCATCTTGTAATGTTAACTGTATACTCAGGTTTTTTAGTTTGGATTATTCTTCTTACGCATTTAAAAATTCTAAGTTTAATTTCATTTATCAAAAATTTTATTTACTTGAATATGATACAGCTTTAACATATATAACTTTTGCATACTGTACTGTATCAAAATTATTTTAATTCCATTTATAAAAACTCTTACTTGGTTGAAATATGATGCATTTGCATTGCAGTAAACATAACGTAAAATATTGTATATGTCTTTTGAGGATCGTTTATTTTGAAGTGAGACGAATCAGAAAGAAAATATCTTTTATTTTCTTTCTATTTTTTTTATCCAAATAAACTCTGCTAATCTTATAATAAAACAATCCTAGTTTTTATTAAGTACATTTAACAAAAAGTATTTTTAGACCTATTATTATAATTTTTTTAAGCAAAAATATATTAATTTAACAGTTGAAATCATTTAATTATCGAATATAATTGTTGTGCATAGTTATAATTATTAATATTTATCAAATATAATTTATTTAATATATATATATATAATTCCGAATGTTCTATCAACTATTTATTTACAAAAAAATTTGATTTGTAATATAGTATACAGTATTTATAAGTCATTTTTATTAAATTTTCTTCGATTTGATGAATGGTTTGACGTGTGTATTAAATATTAAATTTTCGAAGAAAGTTTTCATAATTTTTTCTGAAATTTTTTAACGTATAGAATTTTCAAGAGACTTATTATTAGTGTTTATCAATATTTTAAGCTTCTTATGATTAATAATTTTTTAAATAATAATATCATAAATTATTTAGAAATTTTTCTTTTTAAAGTTGAATGAATTACTGTTTTTCCACTCAATCTTAGACGCATATGTCTACAAGAATCCAAGAACTTTTCAAGATTTTTAAAAGAAATTTTAAGTTTTTATTACTATATAAATATTTCAAAATTATAGGGAAATTTTAAAGAAAATATTTCCCTACAATCCCTAATTTTTTTTTATCATTAAACAAATGAAAAAAAGTGTGAATTTTATTTTAACTTTAGCAGTACGAACATTCCTGACAGTTATATAAAGATTAGAGAATAGAAAGCAGTTACATTGTTGTTAAAGTTGTAAATGCATCAATGTCACATAAGTAGATGCGTAGTGATAAGTTGGTGGTGATAAAACGCAGTATCTTCTCCATTTAGACTGGGAAATCTCTACAGGAAAGAGGCCATTTTTGTGATTGGCGATAACGATGTCTCGTAATCACGTGAATGTGACACTTCAGTATTTAGATGTGATATGTTAGTAACATTAATACTAGTGATCGTTGGACTTTCATTTGATAAAAGCTAGTTTAAATTGTTCTTCCGTGGTGATTATTGTTACATAGGTAGCATTAGAAGACACGTCTAGTTCCAAAAATATTGGTTTATTAGTTATATTTTTATGCCAAAACTTTACTAATCTTGTTATGTGGCAAAATATTTTCTAATTTTTCTTTTGTTGCATTATAAACATAAAATTATAGCTTATGTAAACAATCATGTTGGATTACTATGATATATTTGCATTTTTTGAAAGAAAATATATTAGTGTTTAAAATTCTGAAGTTAAGCATAAACTGTTATCAGCATAATTCATAATACATGTGGCTCAAAGTCTGGAAAGAAAACTGGAAGATGCATTCAATGATTGTTTAGAATGTTGAATTTATATATCATAAATCAAGAGCACGACATCAGGAACTCAAAGAACGTCGAAAAATCCTTGTGAACATGGAAAGGGATTAAACTAAATCATTCTGGAGAAGCATTGGTGAATTATTCCCGTGAAAAGTTTAGTACAGAATTTGTTGAATTATCATGTCGTACTGCGAATATTTTTCAATTTTTTGAGTGCATTACCTTTAAAAAATACAGTTTGTTATAATCCCCTATTTGAATAGGAGATAAAAATAATAATTTTTCAGAATTTAGCCACTATTTGTAGAACTCTTATCGAATTCATTAAATATCAGCAGTTTGAATTATAAAAATTCAGATAAAATTTTGGAGATCATGTGAATGGAAAATACTGACGTTTTTTAAATTTTTTTTTGATATTTAAAATTCGGGAATCATAATAATTCTGTTGAAATCATACTGAATGGCTCCCTTTAATGGCCAGGGGCAGCCGAAATGGGAGAGTCACGTGGTACTACACTCTTATTAATTATTAGAAGCCGGTCATCACACTTATTAATATAAATGGGATACGTCTGGCCACCAAAACAAAGTCAATTTGCTATATTGTCGAAATTACGTTCGCCTCCGCCATGTTGATGCAGTGTAAGTTATCGTTTTTCTAACATTGACGAGTGCATCCATTATGTGGTTGAAATACAGTAGATTCCCGATTATGCGGTGGTGGATTATCCGGGGTTAATCCGACATTTACAATCGATGTTTTATCTTGTATGCGCTATCTGAAAGATTTTTAAACGCCCCATATTCATTTCTTTATTATATCTTAGATAATTGGCGATCAAAATCAGAATTAGATTAAAATTACATAAATAACTTATGAAAATAACTTATTTTTTTCGATAAATAATCTCTTTTTTGAGTATTTTGCGAATTATCCGGGGATTGGTTATCCAAGGTAATTCATTTCCCAATTACCCCGATTAATGGGGAGTACACCGTATCACAATTCGAATTAGTACTAGGATGTATTACATATATAAAATTTAGATTAAAGATGCACCTGTTTGTTAATGTGCAATTCATAATCATCATCTGTTAAAGTAGATGAGTGAAAAATAATTAGAAATAGACGGAAGAACAGGAAATGCATTTTTTTTCCTCCCCATCTTCGTCTTCATTTGTCGTTGCAGTTTTTCACTTATAGCAATTTGGATAGGATCCATTCTGAGTGCTGTCTGCATTTATTACTTGGAAAGAAATGAGGAAACTGTCACCTAGAACTGTTATCTGTCACACTTCTACTCAACAGATCTCAAGATGAATGAATACAGAAACTCCGCCCTTGTCAGGTGGACTTATTCCCCTGCAATATTAATCTTGATATCAAAACATTCTCGTGTGGATTGTTATATTTCATTCAAAAGACATAATTTTTACAATTCTGAACGAACGGTATTCAGAGGTGCTCTCTAACAATTTTATGACCATATGTTCTCAACCTATAAAGCATTATTGATTAAATAATTAGGTCATATCCTGCCAGAAAGAAACATGTGAATATGTTGAATATTATTTGACAATGTAATTTTTTTATGTTTCCTGTTAATTAAAAAAGGCTTATTGTGTGTTTACTTTAGAATTAGCTTCAACGTATTAAAAAGCCTTTGTGAGTGCTGCTTGCGTAATAATTTATTTTCTTTTAACTGCATTTTCCTTTAATGTTCTCTATAGCTTTTCCTCAAACCGTTACTTAATAAATGATTGTTTGTCCCCTAATAAAGTGAATACTTCTGTGATAACAGAATTATAAAGGTTAATAAAATGCTAGCCGATTAACGAAAGTCATTTATAGAGAAAATGCTGACAACTGTTATCAAATTAAAGGAGAAAAAAGAGCTAAAATTGCATCTAAGACAAACTTTCTTAAATTGTTTCCAGAAATTACTAGCTAAGGAATATTTTAGAAGCATTTTTTAAATGCTCAAACTCCAGGAAAGTTGTTTAAAATGTTAACTGCTGATGAAAAAATATGTTTACATTTTTTTATTAATGCTGTTACATTACAATTTTTAGCGTGTCATGCTAACAACTGAATAAAAAGTGATTAACGCAATCACAAATTTTCGAATTTTTTTATAGATTATTACGAAAAAACGCAAACAATTAATTTAACCCACTTCATCCTTAACCATTAGCAGTTGCAAACCTATGTTGCTTCTGAGAAGTGATTACCTGAAGGTAACAATTTTCTTAATGATTAAGTTCCGTTTTTACTTCACATAGTAATATATATATTAGTATCTATATATAGTAGTTTTTGTGGGAGTTAAAAAGTTGATCATTTCCAGCTGCATAAAAGAAATTAAGTAGGATTCGTTCGAGATATCAAAATGCCATTTTAATTAACAATACTACATTTTAAAAAAAGTTTCTCATCCATGCTGATTGACAAAATTGCTATTTAATGCAAAACACGTATTAGTAGTGACGTATTTGCGAAAGAATCTGCAACACTGAAAAGTAATTGTACTCAAGCAACATGTTTCGCTTCACGAGGTCAGTGACATCTGCTTTGTTTTATACTTTGCTTCGTTTCTCTTCCTATAATTCTGAATAAATTGCTATTACTCCTAGGATTTATCCTTCTACTATTAAGTCCTCGATATGAGGACTTTAAACTTTTTTTTTTATGGGGAAAGAAAAAGCAATTTTAAGGAATTGCAATTTCTTTTGTGCATCTCTATATGTAAATTTAATTTATTCAAAACTGTCTAACGAGAAATCTTCGAAAGTTTTTTAATCGTGACAATTATTTTTTGCTCGATCATTAATTAACCACAGATGTATAAAGAGATCTAATCTATTCATAATCTTAATTTATAATTTCTGGGATAATAACAAATTTTTATCCCAATATTTCTATTAAATAAGTTTTATACAGTTAATACGTATCAAAAATTCTTTATATAGAATGAAATAGCAATTTTTTCTTAAACAATAGCATTATTATACAAGGAAAATGCTATTACTACAACAGTTTTCATCATACTGTCAAGTTGCCCTTGTAACAAATTCTCTTGAAGTGCATTTGTAAGTTTTCAAAATATTCCATCGTGGAAAAACTTATTTTTTTTTATCAAGATGTTTCGCAGGAATATTACCATAATGTAATAATATAAAATTATTTTAGGCAAATAATATTTTAACAAGTTCGTTGAAATCAATTGTTTTTTTAATCAAGATGTTTCGCAGGAATATTACCATAATGTAATATAAAATTATTTTAGGCAAATAATATTTTAACAAGTTCGTTGAAATCAATTGTTTTTGCTTCATCATCATTGTCTTCTTCATCAAAAGGTACAATACAAACGTGTATTAAACCGCACCTTCATTCCTAAAAAAAGAAAACCTATTTTTATGATTGTCTGGGAATTTTCTAGGTAAAAAAATAAAGGCCAATTCTCCAAACCGTCTGAGATGAAAGATTACTTTTTTCTATTGTCTACAGTACATTAATGTGTCATACTTCACATTAGCGACCGGATATGATTTGTTTTGCAGTTGAAGTTTCTATTAGCTTCAGAAATTGAAACCTAGCAGGCATTTAATCTCTTATATTTATGATTTTTTAAACACTAGTTTTTTTTTGTTGCTACATACTATGATCTTGGTAGTATGATGATATTCTTGGGTGGTCGTATTTGGACTTTTAAATTATTGCATCGTTTATTCGACGATATGACAGGCTGTTTGTCGGTTTATAGAACGACACATAGTATCTGTAAAAGTTCTGTTTAAATCTCTTTTGGCTTGTTTTTTCATTTTTTACCTTTTGGGCTGCTATGATTGATCTCTGCAAGGTCTTGTTTATGAAAAATGAATTGTGTTGCACGATTTTGCTCTTGACTTTTGCGTGAATAGTCAAGACTGTTATTAATCTTCATGGGCTTTGACCTCCTGACTGATGCGAGATATGCACTACTAAAAAATCTAAATGAAAACCGTATAGCTTATATATACATTTACTAAGTCCATTTTCAGAATTCGGAAGAAGAAACATGAGATTCGAGTAATATTCTCTATGGGATGTCTTTCCTGTTATCCACGACAGATAATAGCAAAGACTAGCTATTGTAGACAACTGTCTTCGCAAGTTGTTATAGTGATACTCGAGAGGAATAAATTTCTTCCATAAATACTTTCTCAAATGCTTAAAGAGTAACGAAAAGGGGCCATCTGTTGAATGCCCGTATGATTTACTGTCGAGTGCATAAGGTCACCACGACTTAACTTTGCCGATACCCATTGAAGATGGAGAGCCTCTCCTGTTCTCACGACACACGTAAACATTAATCACATAGAAATCACCACTTCTTAATAGCAGAATGTGTGCACTATTACTATTATTACGAAAAACTGTCTCTAAAAATTAAAATCGGAAAAACGCTCTTCACATAATAAAGGCTAAACCCTTCTTCCGCATCTAGAGCGTAAGTCCTTTTAAAAGTTCAAAATTTGTGGAAGGCATTATGCTCTTAGTTTTTTACTAACGGCTCTATTTTGATATTTTGGCATTTCTTAAGGAATAACAAATCGCATTGGCACACCTCCCGCAATCACAGGTGAAGACCACACCTTTCATATGATAAAGTAAAGCGGCCTCAACTTGAACTTGAATCATTAATATAAATGAGATTAAGAGACTGATATAAATGGGAGGTTCTTTTTTGAAGCCTTTTCTAGGTTTAATTAAGATGAAAATCTTGTTATCTGCGAATAGCTATAATTACTTAAAATTAAAGGAACCTTTGCATTAATTTGGCAGGATTACTAGCTTCCTCAATGTTTTATTAGGCGATCAATTTCTTGCAGAGTTTTCTGGAATTTATGACCATAAATTTGTCTCCAACATAAAATTTCAGAAAATTATAAGGTTGAATAACAGTCATCGTACAATTTTTATATTATTGCATAATTTCTCTAGAACTGGAAGCGGTCTATCGTTTTCGTAAAAGATCTTGTAGAATTGAGGACTATATTGTCATGGGGTCAGTAAGAGGGTGTTAACTTGTGTGCTACGTCGTCTTGAGTTCTTTGACTATTTCCTGACGGGTGTCTGGAGCTACAAAAATAACAAAGTATAGTATTATACTAACCTGTTTCATTTCCAGCCTCTTAAGAAAATATCTGAGTGCATTACCCTTTTGAAAATCATTCCGGGACGAAATTTTATCTTGAATTAACAACATGAGATCTGAGACTGAAGGGGAATAAACAGGTTTCTCTTGAGAAATAACTCGCATCGAGTCATTGAGCCTCAGGCTCAATAGCGGTCTCTTTCATCTAGCTACCGCTGTGGCCCATAGCCTCTTACTATACGACTTTTTTTTTCTTGAGACATTTAACTTTAGGAATTTATCCCTTAAGGACACGATACGTCTTGGAACCCTCTATCCAGGTGTATTTGTTTGGTCTTATTAAAAAGTGGAAGTTACTCAATTTGCTTTTTCTGTCGCCGTTAACGAGTGCGCTCAATTATAGATGATATTGTTAACGGAATTTTATCGTCATCATAATGACAAGGGCAGGACGTGATAGCATTTTATTATACTGATTACGATAATATGGTTTTGGAAACAGCGCCAAATCAAGTGAAAAATTGCAAAAAAGGTACTTTTTTCTCTTATCCGTAATGGAAGGCGAAGAAAATTGCCATAAAAAAGACTGCATTTCTACAACGTAACGTTCAACTCCATACATTGTTTTGATGTAAAATCAATTTCTTACAATATGTTTATCTGTAGAATTTGGGCATTTATTAATGGAAGAAAAATCTGTAGCGTCAATGATAAATAAGGAATATTTATTTTCTGCTGATTCATCTTGGCGATGGGTCTAAGCTTCGATATTTGCAACGATTTGGCATAATAGATCACCTGCAACGCGATCAATCGATTGGTGATTCATCTATCGGTAAATGTCGTATCGATTGGTTATTATATATAAATCGCAGATAGCAATTTTGCCATCATAATTAACAAACTAACGCCATCTATCGGATAAATTTTGTCATCGCAGATTTATTTATCCTAAAAATAACCAATGTAAGGAATGAACAAACATTATTTATTAAATGTTACAATGGATCAAGAACGTCGGTATTTCTCTTTCAAAAATATATAATCCAAATTCCAAAAAAAATTTTGGCTTCAGTAGTTCCAAGAAATGTATTTGAATATCAACATACACCAATTTTTCAGAAATTGAGTTTTGACGTGCATTATGAATATAAAAATTGCTGATTATGATGAATTAGATTTAGAAATTATTAGATGCATATTTTATTACGACAACAATTTGATGTACGTTTCTCATAATAATTGTTAGATGTACATTTCTTATAATAATTATTACGAGAAACGTACATCTAACAATTATTACGAGAAATGTACATCTAACAATAATTACAAGAAATATACATCTAACAATTGACATTTCTCGTAATCATTGTTAGATGTACATTTCATTCTGTTGTCCAATAAACTTTTTTCTTAAATCGATATGAAATTTATATCCAATAATTAGCGTTTAATTAATTAAAACGCTTTCAATAATTATTAAACTTTTGCCTGAATTTCTGAAAGATCACACGTGCTGTCATTATTGGACGATTTCCACCAGATTTCTCATATTGTATGATTATGCGTGATCTTTATCCTCGTGACTTCGTACACTCACTTATTTTCGCACGCTACCTCCTGATAAAATACAAAAATTTTTATAGTGGGTAAATAAATTTATTTTGTACTGTTTCCAATACGTGCGAGAAAATGATATTTTTTGCTTTTTATTTTTTACCATTTCACATTTACATAAATCTTTTGGTGTAAATCACATTTTATATGTTTTGGGAGTCCCATATAACGAAGTTTAAACTATTTTGACGAGCACATTTTTTTACGAATTAGCTGGTTAACCTTGTCTTTCTTATAAGGAATAGTTTGTTACCTAAAAAAGGAACTACCAGAATGTTGCCGTAATGCCAGATGGCTTCTCATTTTGGTAGACAATTAAAACGACAAAAACTCATAAAGAGGAAGTGATATAAAGAAAAAATGGACAACCAAGACAAGTCATTTCTATAAAAATTCAGCAGATGGTGCATTGTACTTTTTTATATAAAATACGAGACAGGAGCACATGCCTCAGCAACAAATCAATTATTATTGCCGTTCTAAACTATTTATTGTTAAACGTGTTTTGCTCTCGGCTCTTTTAATATATTACGAAATGCATTAAGCGAACAATGCTTATTTTAAATAGAAATAATAGATTCCAAGCAATTTTGCTTCAAAGTCAGTGGATTCTAACGAATGGAAAATTGTGGAGATGCAGCATGCTGTGCAAATTGGAAGAAGATAGGTCAGGGTGACTTATATTTCCCAGCTGATACAAAGGAGAGTTCTATTTCTGGAGAACCTTTTGTGAAAATCAGTGGGATTCCGAAAATTCACTATTTTATTTTTTTTTTAATAAATTTCTCGATAGTTTTATGAATGATGAAGTTAGCTGATAGGAGTTTATAATGACAGAATGTAAATAGAGTAAACGGTATACTTTCTATAATCTCTTCTTTCGGGGTCACAACATAGAATAAATTATTATTCTGCGGTGACAACCTCTGTTCCCTTCTTGAAATTCCAGTTCGGGAACCCACCCCTCGGGCCAGCTCTGACTCACTCTGGGTGGAGGTGACAATTTCGGAAGAAAATAAACTTGTTTTGAAGAAAAAGGCGTTTTGATATTTTTAAAAAACAATATCTTGATAATTAAATATTTTATACATTGTAATATTTTATTATACTACAGAATGAATACTGTATAAATTTACGCAATATTTAATAAAGCTTTTTATAAATTGTAAACGTAATAGAATCGATGTTTTCACAATCACCCAGATAATAACTGCTTATGTCAAACAGGCATGAACATGCATGAGTACAAAACATAATTCCTACTCCTTCTTTTCTTTCCAGCTGCCGGCGATATCGATTGGTATTGTCAGGTAAAGGACCACTATATCACCACGTACGTCCAGGAAACAGACCTTATTGTATCCTCCGATCGGCCTGTGTATGTGAAACACTTGTACGAAAAAGCAGCAGCGACTCCTTTACCTCTGATCAGAGCCATTGATAGGTTCAGAACTGATGGAGTACGCGGATCTAAAATATTTGCCAGAACACCAGTATTAGAAGAGGCTGCCAAGAAAAACAAGTATCTTGATATCGAAACTAGAAGGGTAAGTTCTGTGCATGTTATTTTTATATTACGAAAAATAGCAATTGAACACAATTTAAAATTGATAATTTTATGCTGAAGTGATATAAATAAATCATTTGTTAGCTTGCATAATGCAAGAAGAACAGGTAGACATGCCTCTTCCATTGTCCTTTATTACTGGTTTTGCTTGAAGGGGTAACCGTTGAAAAATCTGTGCAAACAAAGAATTCGAAATTCTCCAACTTCTTCTCTAACTAATTTATTCTACATAAAACATAATTTTAACTTTCCTATTAGAAGATATGTATCTAAAACGGAGAGAAAATTATAAGTTATTCATCTGTAGACATTTATAGATCAGTTTCCCGATCTATATTCTGAGAGTGAAGTATGCTGGATTTCCTTCTACTGGGGAAATTCCTTGCAGTCAGAAGCAAAGAATGCCAACTTTCAGTATCTAACAGAATGCAGTAACGACTATGTTCTATTTTCTGCAAATATTGTTGTCTTTAATTTTCTTTATAATATCCATCAGAATATAATGAATAATATGAGATAGTAAGTTAATTTTAAGAATAAATGCATAAGACCTTGCTAGAGAGAACAGATTTTATAGGAGAAAATATTAAAATTTTTTTATTACTTTTTATTCCATACCTCAAAAGAGATAATTTATCGTACTTTTAAAGGAATAAATTAAATTTACATGAATTCAATTTATATCTTATCTACTTTATCTAAAACCAATTGATAATTTAGGTCATTCTTAAGCGCACTAACCACTCTAATTTTTTTTAGTAAAACGTACGTAAGTAGTTTAGATATTAAGGAAAAAATCGGGGAGTCAGCAAAGAAAATTATTAGAATCAACTTTTATTGCTTTTATGCAGATTAAAGTAAAGATTATTGATCGAGGGTTATTACGTTTCGGAATTTTTTTCTTTTTTAATTTTTTTCAAAGCGATTAATCGATTTGGAGCTGAATCACGAACGACGAGCAGAAACACCTTTTTCTTCATTGCTGTAATAGAGTTTTTACAATAGTCGTAAAACACCTATTATGCAAGATATCGGTAAATGTTTTGACAAGAAAAATGCAGATAAAAAAAGAACGAGCAAGCTTTCTATAATTAAATTTATCTCGAAAGCGTAACGACACAGTAGTAAAAGTGGTAATTATTGAGTAAAGCAATAAATAATTACACAAACGTAGCAGCGATTCATTGCGCAATTGGCCAATTATTATAATAATCATAAATCTGTTAATGCTTTGTCGTAGTTAGTCGTATAATTTGCTCGTTTCTGATTCGAGTATTACAAATATAATGAATCGATTAATAATCTTAATGATCTTTGCGATTCTATTGGTCATAACGATTTTTTTCCTCTCGATCAATTGACAGTGGGTACAGATCGAAAAGCAAACAACGTTTCGGTAGATTCGATTAAATCTATTTTACCAGCAAAGAACATTTAATTAATAATTGCCAGTGATACAAGCGAGTAAATCGATTTCATTGATATTTGTTAACGACTTTTGAAAGTGATTTAATTAATCACTAGGAATTCTGTGATTTAATTTGAATCAATTTCTTTCATCACGTGATTTAATTATAATCAATTTCGGTGAGTAAACGATATAAATAAATCGCAAATCTAATTTTGTTCATTTTCGTAATTAATATTTTTCTAGCCTGCAAGTTTCGCTTTGGCACGTGACTGGGATGAACTGGAAATAACATTTCTGAAAAACGAATGCTCGGGACCCTGTCAGACCGTGGCTCCATCTCGTGACATCATAGCAGATTTAAGTCGTTTACCATCTCCGGAAGAACGGACTCTCGCCATGTCGCTGGAATATCCATCATCGGTTGTACCCATTGACATCACGGGGAACAGTTTTCAGAGAATGTCAACTCTCAGACGCTCTTTACTACATGTAAGTATAAAAATTAAATTTTTTTTTATCACTATTAAAAGCTTTTAAAATGTTTAACTGCTAACGTAATTATGTATTGATCCGAATCCGCCACACCCATAGCGATAAAAATGTTACGTTAATAATAACGCTTATTTATTTTTCCTTTTTAACTACATTAAAAGTTGAATTTATTCGATGTTTTACTTTATACTAACATTAAATAAATAAATTTTTAAATTTACAATTTATTTTTTAATAAAATCGCATTATTATAATAATAATAATGCAATTTCTTGCAATGAAACGATTTTTTGCAGTTTTATAATTCTCCAAACAAAGGATATTTTTCCGGCTTAAAAGGCGGACAGACTTTATTCTTTAACAATAAAGAAAGTATTGTATTGAAGAGACATCACTTCGCAGAGAAGTGCTTTAAAAACCTGATATTTACCACTAAGAGGGTTAGACGATGACCAGGTGTCTCTGAAATGCATGAATGCTGCATTGTACAACTTTGTTTTGACAATTATCGCGTAAAAGGATTTAAATAATAGAGGAAAAATAAATAAATTAGGCACTTAATTGCGTGAAAAAAAAATCTGTTTTAACTCCGAATGAGTGTGTCATAGAAGTTTTTCTAACGATTTCTACTTTTCTGCATCTACTCAAATAAGTAAAACGTTATTATTTATGGAATTACTCAAAAGATCTTTTCAGTTTTAGCACTGAAATTAGAAAATAGAGCATTGTAATAATGATAATGTGCTATTCCAAAGTTAAAGATTTTAATTTCACTCCAAATTGAAAAATCTCACGCATTTAAATAGAGAAAAATAGCATTAATATATTTCTTTGGCACGTTATTTTTATTATGTCGTCCCTAAAAATACAAATTAAATTTCATAAGATCAAGATAAATTACTTAACTGACAGTAAAATAAAGGAACTACTATAAGAGTTAAAATGATTCTTGACACGTTTTCGGAGATCTATAAAGATATAACAGAGGAGATAAGTAGAAAAAAAGTCGCAAATGTCATTATTTTTGAAGAATAGCTCGGGTTTAGATTAAAATAAAACTAAAAATAGAATACATATTATAGAGTGGGAACAACTACGCTATGATAATTAATAGAAATAATTAGATAATTCTAGTTTTAATTACCGAATAATTAGATGGAATATTTTTGAACGTTGATAGCAAATGACATTTGTAAACAATAGAATTACATTTTTGATATTAGGATGTAAATCACTTGTCATCATTAAAACTATACTCATTTGTAGTTTTGTTTGATTTTATGTTTTAATCAGAATTTGCTTAACAATGTATTCGAATGATTGCAAAATTTTAAAGCAAATTATATAAAGTTTCTTTTTTCGTATCAATAGGTCGACTTTTTTATCAAACGAAAAAAGCAAAAGAAAAATAAACGAAGAAACACAATCTCAGGAAATACGAGTAAAGAACTGGAAGAGGCCTTAAGGAAGACGACTAACAAAGATCTCGTAGATACTTCTTGCCAAACTGAAGAGTGTTCGGAAGTAGGCTGGTTCGGAAAAATATTCAACAAAAGAAACTCATTAATTAAACGAGAGAAGAAGTCACCCCAAGAAGAAAATAATAATGTACTTTCGAAAATCACGGCATCGGTACGAAATAGGGATAGCGTCAATCTTTTCGACTCGATCGAATCATCTAAGTCAAGTAAAAAGTCCGAAAGGAACAGTTTAGTTATTAAAGAAAAGGCGGAAAGCTCCTCACCCAAGAAAACGCCGTCCACTAAAAGCAAAATGCGAAGTATTTTGCCAATATCTACTCTATCGACTGCTATGACTGTAGCTGTAAAGTTGAGGCAGTGCAAAAAAAATGGTGACGATGGTAGGTCGTCTAGTGGTAATTGGAGTGCTAGTAGCAGCACTCGAGTTTCTGTGGATTCAGACCAACAACAAGTTACTTCCTCCTCTAATGGTGCATGTAGTCCTTCTCAGAGTTCGCTGGGTAAGGATTCTGTACTATCCGACTACACGCCTCAGGATACAGACACGAGGTAAATTATTTAAAATATCTTTAAATATTTAGTAAATATTTAATTTATAAATTAAAATTACTTTTTTTTTAATTCAGTAGATCCCAAGATGATAGTAGAATCAGCAGAACGGATAGACGTCCAATTTCATTAATGTCGCCAAAAATTGGGGAGGATAGCACTCATTCTTGGTTGCAGTCACTAGACCAGGAGTGCCAATCGGGCACTCTCACACCAGATAATTGCCCTTCTGATTCCACAAGTACTCCTCATGTGCTCTCGCCGTATATTAGGAGGAGGAGATATTGTCACAACGAATCTTCGCCTCCTATTATTGATGACGAAGGTTCTTCGGTTTATTCTGTCGACACTGATGGATATTACACTTCTATGCACACAGATAGTGGTTTAAAGACTAGAACACCTCAGCATGAATGTCGAGGCAGGAGGGATTCTGACAGTTCTGTGAGCACTTTGGGTAATATTAGTGTTAATAGCTTGCTTTCAAGAGCTACGATCGGAAGATCATCCAAATCTGATAGTTTTAGAGAAGAAAGGAGGATTCCACCACCTCCTCCCATCAGAATATCGAGTGTCAAGAGAGATTCGAGTAGTGATGGTACGGGTAGTCAAAATAATGGAGATACTTCGACATCAGAATCTTCGGATCGAGATACAGTAGAAAGATTGCGAAAGAAAACAGCAATTAATTCCAGTCGCTATCCTTCTATGTGCGCTGTATCTCCCGAACCAAGTGATGACGAATCGTCGAAACCTAAATCCTTAGATCCGTCAAGAGGAAAAAGCCCACCGAAATTTAACATGTATTCGGATCAATCCCCTCAGAATTCTAAATTTGTATCATTCTTCAGGAGGAGCAAATCTCCAGAGGAAGGTATAATCGAACGCAATCAAAATTTGGTTACTTCCTTTTCACCCGAGCATCCAGAACAACCTAAGACAGAGGATGTAAAGAATGATCAAGTAAAAGCTATAAACAGACTTTCCATCTCTTCAGTGTTTACAGAAGAAGGAAGATCGACTATAAAGAGGGTTTCTTTACCCAATTCAGACAAGTCTCAAAATCAATCTAAATCTTGTAGTCTCATTCCAAAAGCTATTGAAAGACCAGTGGCCAGAGTGACGTTAGATCCTAATGGAAGAGTTATATTTTCGTCTAATTCATTAGGAAGACGGCGAGACGGTCAACCTTTAAGGTCACCACCTTCTCCTATTTCCGAACAGAAATTCGCAACATTACCAATGCGAGGTTCGCATAATATATCATCCCCAATAATTGCTCATAATGGGACTTTTATGAGGTTGGAGCACCCTATCAGATTAAAATCGCCTGTAAATGAGCATCAGAAAAATAAATCTATAGCGAAACCAATCCAGAACGAACCAAAGAGGACTGATTGTTACAAACGAGCGTTATGTGGGCCTAGATTACCAATGAACGGATATATACCAACCTCAGTAATTTCACGAAGTGTGTTAAGTGATAATGAAGACAGTTCTCCATCGCCCAATGGTAATCTACCAACAGTGCCTCCAGAAATGCCACCACTCTCTAGGTTTGCATATCAACATTCCACAAACAGAAAAATGGAGCAGTCTAATAATGGATCGGGTGCACATTATGTGCCTTCATCTGTATCAGTTCAAAATAGCTTGAGATCTATCGCATCATATTCGCCTTATCAATCGTCCATATATGGTGGAGTGCCCAAACCCACTACACATACAACAGATGCTAATTCTAGAACTTCTCTTAGAACAAATTTTTTATTTCCACATTCTAAAACTGCTCCTTCGCTATCGTCATCTAATATATATTCAAATTTGTATTCTAATTCTCCAAAATCAAACACTTCACCTACCACTCCTTTCTCTAATGGTGGTATCACATCAACTAAGCAAGTTAGCTTTTATTCTCCAGTTTCAGATAGGACTATGCAGAATGGTATTGTTTCAAGAATTAAACCTCCAAGTATGTGCACTAGTGTTTCCTCACCTAGCATTTCTAACAGACAAAATGAAGTATCGAAAACTACAACCTTCAAAACCTCTCCTCAATCACCTGTTATGCAACAATCTTCTCCGTCGATATCATATAGAACTGCAAATGGTATCAATTCACATTATATTAAACCGTCTATCAAAATGCCTTCTAATGGTTTCCAAAGTCCAAATCGTCCAATTTCTATAGACAGACTAAGTCCTAATTCACGCTGCGACTCTCCTGGATTGTGCTCTCTTTCTAAACAATCGCCACCCACAAATAAATTTCAAAATTCTCCAATCACCAACGGACTGGAAAGAAAGACTCTAATGACAACAGCGGATCTTTTTGCTGCCATTCACAATTCTAAAAAGAAACACAACATCAAAACAGATTTGGATATATCGTCGTCGTCGGTATCTTCGCGTTCTAGTTCTCCTTGCAATTCTACGACTTCTAGTAAAAGCGTTTTGGCTGAAACAGGATTCTTAAGTCCTAGAAATCAACTTAATATTCCCAGAGATAGGAGAAGCTGGATAGGAGACTATAAATCTCTCTCTCTACCTTCTGGTGATAGGAAGAGTCTAGCGAATGACCGTTTAGGACCCCCAAAACCGACTAGTATGTACGATTTTAAAATGTTGTTATTACAGGCGAGTAGGAATAACAATGACAGCCCAGGCGCAAGAATGTCGGCATCTGAACGGTTAAGGGTACAACCGAAAAATGAAATTAATGCGTCGCGATCCTTGCCAACATCACCCATCAGAACGCCGCCACCTATTCTCACTGGTCATTCAACAGTACCAATCAAACGCGGTTCCAAAGCCAGGTCTTCATTACGTTACGATCTCATGTATCAACCAATCCTCGAAGACTGCTGCGAAGAAACCGAAGCACAGAAAAGTCCTAAAACTCCTCCGACTCGAACTCCTTTAGAGACTTCTTTCGTCAATTCGACACCCAGCTGTGCCAACAAACTTCCTCCTCCTCAACATTGGACTCAAGCGTTCGTGCCCATTAGAACTGCCAATTCACGAGGTGCCAGCACGTGGGTATGATATCCTGACACAAAAAAAACTAAAAAAAATGTACTTTGTCATGTGCATTTACTATTTAAAAACATGGTTTGTCATTTTTTGCACCATCCAATTTGTAAATGAGCAATGTGCCTTTTTATAAGCTTAGTATCACGCTCAAATTGAGTTGTATTGGTTGCATTTTCTGTGCCTTTTAGGACAGTTAAAACCGCAGGAGGTAGTATATGTACAGTACAGTTATTTATATACAGTATTAAACCAAAACCTGAAAAATCGATACAGGAGTACAAATTGCTAATCATAAACTACACTTTACCAAGGGGGGAAATAGATTTTAAAAAAAATCTATCCATATAATTTTCATCATTGCCATTTACCCTTTCTTCTTCCTAAGGACACCCATGTAAGTTCACTGTTTGTTGTCTTTCGTAGGATATCGTGTCGTAGATTATGTGACGGTTATTCCCGAAGTTGGCATGGCGTTTTATACGCCATTAGCGCCACGGAAGTGGTCACATAGTCTTATTTTGTTTAGAAAGCAATGTAAGGTCCTTCCCTTAGCCCATCTGTGCCTAGTAACAGGGGTAGCTTGGGGTCAATCATCAACTAATAAACATATGGATATCCTATCATTTTTTTTCCTTTTTTTTTAGCAGCACGACCATTGCTCAATATTTAATAGTTCCTTTACAAACTATAATACTACATCCTGCCGGTTTTAAATTGCGTGAAGGTAGCAGCTGGGATTGTTATGTATTGTACTTATCAAATTGTAAACAAACTGTGACACATTGTCTTGTATATTATGATTTTTCATACTTATTTCTTCTGTAGAAACTATCTAAGATATTAGTTTTTTAGAAATGAATAAATGTGTTTACATTAAACATGTATGAAAGAGATATCATTTTATGAGATTTTTAAAAATAAACTACAAGTTATTCTGGATAATTTTCAAGTAAATAATTAATTTTATGTATAGTATCCGTTATAAATCGATACTATATTTTTCCTATCCAATCTATACAATTTACGACATTTTCGTACAGAATAAATATTTTGATTTCCAACGGATATCAGGATATTAGTCATAATTCAGTTGTTTGTTCATGATAACTTCATATACATTATGACCATATACGAAAAAATATAACAAAAACAATTATAATGTATATTTAACTACAAATGTGCCAACTATCATAAAAAATTATTAAATTTGACAGTTTTGTCAGTAACAATCGATAAACAATTTATAAAAATAAATGCTCTTAGTACAATAATCAATACAATTTTTCATTTATATCAATCATTCTCCATAATAACTACGATATAAATCTTCAAGCAGATGGAAATAATGTTTTATATAGAATAATGGGCTTAATTTTTCGTGAAAATATTTACTTATAGAAATTTTTTAATATACATAAATTTATTTTTTAAAACTCGATTATGGGAAATTTAGCTTATTTACTTGTAGAAATTTTTTAATATACATAAATTTATTTTTTAAAACTCGATTATGGGAAATTTAGCATTTATAACAAATGGAAATTTTTATCCTCTCTCTAAATGGAGACGAAGTGACATTAAGGTGTTTTATATCCGATCAAAAATGCTTTAATATAATTATAATTTTTTAATCTAAAATAATAGTGATGTTAATGCCCGTTCTCAAATTTATATGATTGTTCGTTCTCTATAGTCGATTAATCTGAATATCACTAAGATCATAAATATATATAACGTAATTGAAAAGTGATTTTACAAATGCATCTTGCAATGCAGAAACATTCAAGATGCAAAAAGGCATCTCGAATGTTTCTGAACATTAATTTGTAACCATTCTGAAAACTAGACTAAAAAAACTTTAGAAACTGCTGAAATGCTATTTTGTAACATAAAAAAGATACTTTAAATGATGATATATTATTTTGTAAGTCTTATGTTTAGTTTTGACAGAGCATTACTCTTCATTTGTGTTATAGAATACAATATACTAACAGTCGACTCTGGTTATAATGAACTTCTAGGGACTCTATACTTCGTTCATTATAACAGAAATGAAGCACTTCTTTGTATGGTGTTTACATTCGATTACCGATCGACTGTCGCTGCATTTGTTTTTGTTTTTTTTTTTTTTTTAATTTTTCACAAATATTTTTTTCGAAAATTAAATAAATTCGAATTTATATCAAAATTAAATGATATTAGCCTATTTTCTTAATTTTATAATCATAGTGAGTTTTTTTGGTTAAATTTCGATGCTTTGTAGACAATCTTCAAATCGATGAACATGTCCCACGTGCAAGCGACGCGACGCGACGCTGTACGATGCTATTGTACAAATCCGATGCTTCGCTATACTAGGCTACGAGTGACAGTCTATCATACGAGAAGCGATCTATAGCGTCTATAACTAAATATCATCCAATTATTTATCCAATAAATTCAAATTATGATAATTTTATCCCCCATGTTCCATAATACCGACTTTTTCTTTTGAATTTCGCTTATTATAACTTTTGAATCGAACTCAATATCCACGATTTCTCTCTATCGCTTCAGAAAAACTAATTTGTATTAATATTTCTTAGCTACAGAGGGCGATAGCATGTGATGCTACGCGGCGCTATGATACACACGTGGGACGCGTCGAAATTATTTCTATTAGTTTTTCTATCACTCGTAGTGTCGCGTCGCTTGCAGGTGAGACATGGTCTCAGACACAATTAACTTTCCCATTATTATTGATAGGGATGTTTCAGATTTCATAAGAAAATTAATCTGTAACTAATGACAAAAAAATAAATGTTATTTTACATTTTCTGTGCTTATTTTGATACGAATATTAGTAAACTATACCCAGCGCTTCTCTAACTTTCCACTTGGCGACCCCTTTTACCCGAGAAAATATTTTCGCGATCCTGGCTATAGAGGTTATATAAATTAAGAATGCGAATTAAAACATTTGCTAAAATTTCTGCGATCCCAAATTTTGTTACGTGACCCCATATGGGGTCGCGTTCCACACTTTGAGAACCACTGAATTTTAAATAAATGTTTGTATTGTAATTTTAAATAAATGTTCTGGCGTTGCCATGCTACGGTATGTGATAACGTTAAAGTAAATGCACTGAATTTTAAATAAATGTTCTGGCGTTGCCATGCTACGGTATGTGATAACGTTAAAGTAAATTTTAATAACGTTAATTAATGTTATTAAAATAATGTTAAATTACTTATTTAAATTAAACAATAACGCAGTACTGTATAAATTGAATTTAATCAGATTAATTAATGAATCTCCGATCTGTCACAAATATCAAATCCATAAATTTTTCTAAATTGCAGAAGTGGTGCGAAATATTGCATGAAACAAGTTCATCTTTTCAAAATTGTCATAAGGCAAAAAAAACATTAGTAGAAAACAAAACAGTTTAATTCAATTAAACAATTGATGCAATTATTTATAATGAACTACTTTAATTATTATTGTAAGCAGTTTAAGAGAAAATAAAATAAAATAAATACTTCCGTTTAATTTTCTGTTCATGAACGAAAGAATGACTATACAGTATTGCTAATAACGAATATTTTCATGTTTTCTTTTTTGGCCGATAGATGGCGAATAACCTGTGGTCAACGCCCCATACACATCATGTGTATTGCAATTTTTCAGTTTTAAAATACAGTATAAATTTCACACAGAAAAAATTTATTAAAAATATTAAATGATGATAAAATTAATGAAGGAAGTAAGCTAGTCTGTACTTATTTAGGGCGGAAGAATATAAGTACTTAGAACAAATAATCACAACACAAGGAGAACAGATGAGAGAAATTCAACATAGAACACAGTTGGAATGGTGTGCATACGGCCGATACAGTAATTTCCTAAGGGACAATTGGACATCGATATGCCTCCAAAGGGAACTCTTCAGCTTGTGTATACTATCAGTAACCAGATATGGTTATGAAACATGGACTCTTAAAAGAAAATGGGAACAGAACTAGTAACAATCCAAAGAGCATGGAAAGATACATGTCAGAATTCACCAGGAGGGACCGCCAGACAACACTTGGATAAGAGAACAAACCAAACCAAAGTAAAAGATATATTGGTAGCAGTTAGAAGCAGTAACTGGCGAGATATACCGATAACAGATGGACAAAAAGAATTACAGTATAGCAACTAAGGCGAGGGGAAAAAACATCTTGGCAAATAATACAAACGATGCGAGATGATATAAAAAAGTAATTGGTTCCCAGTGGATGCAGACTGAACAAGATCACATATAGAAACAAAAGAAGGAAGCATATATATCCAGCAGTGGATGAAATAGAAATGATGATGTACTTATTATAAAAAAAAGTTTAATGAATGATCTTCATTAAGCTAATCAATATATTTCACGTGCATTAAAGAATATTTGTTTGAAGATTACTTATAATCTATTGGAATTCTTGTATCAGTTACAAAACGATTTACCTCGGAACGATTCATTGCAGATAAACGCAATTTAACTTTTTAAACGGCAGATATTTGCAATGGAAATATTGATAGAGTAGAATACTAATGCGAAAGGGGACAGACGTTTCTCTGAATTGTAAATGAGAGACAAATTCCCTAGATAAAAAAATCTTTTAGAAAAGAATATCGAGTTGCGCAATGACACGCACCACTGTTGCCAATTCCAAATGATTAAGTAGTTCTGATATCTATGATGGAGATATGTAATTTTTATCAATATATATAGGGCCTATTTATTCAAAATTAATCCAACTGAATAAAATACTGTCAAGCAGTTCGACTTTTGGATTAAGAGGAATTTTAATAATTCAAAATAATTTTTGCTGAAGTTACTAATAATCAAATTAAAATTAAGAGTGGCATCATCTACAAATTAATAATTATCAACTTAAATTAATTCTAATACAAATCAAAGAAATGGCGACACAAAGATCTTTAAGATAATGTCAAAATTAATGTGAAATTTTTATAAAATTTTACTGTTTTTACCACAAAATATTTTGAAAGCGATGATGCAAAATTAAACATGCATTAAATGTTGGAAATAAGTTAGTCTGAACTTATTTAGGATGGAAGAATACAAATACTTAGAACAAGTAATCACAACACAAGGAGAACAGATGAGAGAAATTCAACTGATGAAGTTACTATATCGGCTGTATCCACACCATCTCAGCTGCATTCTAAAGGACAATAGGATACCAATATGCCTCCAAAGGAAACTCTTCAACATGTGCCTACTACTGATAATGAGGTATGGCTATGAAACATAAACCCTTACAAAGAAAACAGGGGACAGAAACTAGTAATAATCCAAAGAAGCTTGGAAAGATACATGTTAGGATTACTAGGAGGGACCACTAGACCAGCACTTGAATAAAAACAGCAAACCAAAGTAGAAGATAAATTGGCCATCGGTCATAAAATCATCGGATAATTTGAAAAATTAAAATTTCAAATTTTATTCGAAGAATTAATTTACTTATAGATCTTATTTTTTGCCTCATGTAATAATTTTATAGGCAATAACAAAGAGTTTTTAATAAGTATTCTAATTACTTTTAAGAGAAAAACATTAATTTCAATGTTTATTGTTTCACTTTATTAAAAATAAAAATAATTAAATAAAACTACTCTTACATTAGTTTTAGACCCAAAATTATTCAAACTAAATTAAATTTCATAATTTTGATTAAATTCTGGAAAAAAATCGATACAGTACAGTATATTTTTACGGTCTACGAAAAAAATCGTTAACTACAGCTTTCGATACTTGGTCGATGCAAAATTAAAATACTTACAAAAAATATTTTTATGCTGTTTAAGCATGAAAATAATAAGGTTTTTATCCATGAATTTTAAAATAAAAATAAGAGTAACGATATTAACTACAGTTCTGCTCCTCTTAATACCTAAGGGTATAAACAGATAATTACAGGAAAAAAAAAATATAGTTCTGCATTTCTTGCAACTTTTTTAAAAATTAAATAATTGCCAAAAATTAAATCCCAAACTACGAATTTAAAATTAAAATCAAAAATTCATTTTATAATCACCAGATTAAAATTCAGAGCTAAATATTAAATTTATATTTTTAATACTTTTTCTACGTTTCATAAACGTAAAAAGTAGTTTTACCTTCAAAATACTTTTCTATTACATACTAGACAACATTTTGTTTGTTTGTTTGTTTTGTAGGAGTTTGTAGCGCAAGAGCCACCTGAGCCAGGCTGCACCAAACACAAGGCTATATAGTTTTATGTTAATCATAAAGGAGCAATATAAGAGTTACTCAATAAGAGTAAATTCTACATGTAATTGTATTACAATTATATAGAGTGATATATGTTAATGTGCTTCAAGTATACAATTATTGCTGATACGTCAGATGCATCTGAAGGTTGAAAGCATACAAACGATGTCTGCTAAGCTACCAACAAGTAAACATATGATGGACGTTAAAGTATCATTACACCAAGGACATACTGGTAGAGGATTCCTTTCAAAAGACAAGTTTTTAATGGATTCTATATACAGTACTATAAATTGAATGGTCCATTATTTGAATTGTTAAAAATTTCATTTTTTAAAACATGTGCATGGTTCTGTATGATTATTATTATTATTACGTAACTATAAACAATTAAATTAATGATGATGATAATTCCAAACGTAATAAAATGATTAAATTATATTCGCATTTTGAAAAATGAATATTTTAAAAACGTGAACTAGTGTTTTCTAACATTTAGAACACAAAATGTTGTGTGTGTTTTCCAGTGTTTCCTTTAAATCAATATTGATGACTTGTAAATAGCTTAAAAGAACAGACAGTTTGGGGTCTATTTCTTATGCAATTGATTTGAAAAATGCACCAGAATCCCGAATTTACTCTGAAGATATCAGCAACAATAGCAAATAGATTAGAGACAGAAATATGAAAGTAAACACAAAAGAAAATCAATAATATTCTTTGCCTTACCAACGAAAATTGATAAATTTATTTTGAAAATAGAATCGAATCTAAAGAAGTAAAGACTAATAATTCCAAGATAAATATAAATGACACCCATTTTAGAAAATTATCTTGAGTATTGTTAACAAAGAAGTAGGATAATAGTCCGAATAAAGAAAACTGCAATGATATACACAAAGTATACAATAAATAATATACAAGTGTTTAAGACTCGATTGTTTATTGTATATTCTTAACAATGCCGACATATTTAAAAATTTAATTTATGGAAAACAAAAATTGAATATGCCGTTAATGCTTATAAAGGGTAATTAATAAAAATGTCGAAAGAAATTTTTTAATTAAAGATTGTAGATTTAATTATTCACACTTTAATTAAAGTATAATATATCGCGCAAGTTGGTAGATTAACTATTTTTTTCTGAGGCAGAGAAAATGTAGAGCAAAGCAAACAGTCTATGAGTACATCAAAATTATCTGAATAATTTTATAAGTAAATATATAATTCAATCAAAACATACACTATGTAAGAAAATAAAAATAATATTAGAAAATTAGGATATTTGTTACAGTTCAGATGCTGCTACTTTAATTGATGAATTTTTCATGAATCATCAACCAATAGTTCATCATGAGATGACACGTTACTCCCTTTATTTTGGCTATATTGTGATAAAACTTTCAGAAATCTTAAATAATATAAGACACATTTATTTTTCAGATTTGGTCGAATGATGCCATCTGTAAAGATGTCTGAGAAGGAAGAGAAAAACGAGTCAGTTAAATGTCTATTTTTTGCTATTTTCAAAACTACGCTACTTCTTTTATTTATTTGGTTCCATGTTTCAAGTTCGGACTCAGTATCTTACAAAAATACAATACCAGATTAATAATATTTAATGAAAGTTTTGACGAATTGAATTTTGTCTTAAATGATTCCTATAATAAGAGAGTCACTGACTACTGACTATTATACTTGGCTTAAAAGTCCCTGTCATGCCTCTTGATCTCTGATTTATTAAAAACTAAAAATTTATACTCTTACTATTGAAAAGAAAAATTCGTTCAAAAATATCTTAATAGAAAATTTAATATCACATACAGTACATAATATGAAAAGTGTTCAGCTAAAACAATAAATTGTATATTTATATAAGACATAAAAAAAATTAAAGCGTTATTTTCACTACGTAATACTATGTTAATATTTAAAGATTTGTTTTTAACTGAAACCAGAAATGTGCGTTTTTATGATTAGTTTAAATATTAAAAATCCAAAAATTATCAGTTAGTTTGCTTGGTAGAAGTTTGTTGCGCAAGGACCACCTGGGACATGTTGGGCCAAACACAAGGTTATAAAGTTTCATGTTAACGTAAAGGTATAATAAAAGGAACATAAACTAATTAGAAACATTAAGAAAGTTATTAATAGTATTGGCTGAAATAGGGGAAAACACAAAATAAATAAATAAAAAATAAATTTATAAATTTGTTAACAGATGGCAGTTGAGATAAACATACCAGTAAGTATTGTATAATAATGGTTAAATGGTTGGCATTATAAATTTACAATACAGTCAATGCCGGCTATTAGGGAGTCGGATATAAGGGACAAGCGCGTCCAGTATCGGCGAAAACCGGATATAATGGAGAATTCTGCTATAAGGGAGATAATTTTTCATTTTTCTGTACTCTTCCTTGTGATGATCTACTATTCGTCCTACTTTACCTCGGCCGGCCATCAGTATAATTTATTTAAAAATAATAAAAACATCATAAAAAGCCAATTTTTAATAATTTAAAAATTAATAAATACAAATTAAATTAATATTGTAATTCCTCTGAAAAGAAAAAATCCGCAGGTGGCGCTGTATCCTAAAAATGGCGTCACCTAATAATTTGTTATATAAGTTCGTAGAAGTTTTAGAGTTATACTCCAGCTACAACCTGCATATTACCCCGAAGAAGAAAAGTTATACTCTAGTAACCCAAGAAGAAGAAGAGTTATAACCGGCTTCGACCGTATTTATTTTTAATATCTATAAGAAGTTTTAATAATCGATTAGTTAATAAATCGAAATGTAATTTTTTCGAATTTTATCTTAAAAATTTTAAAATTCTTACTTGTTTCAAATTATTAAAGTAAAAACGAAATTAATATAATGTTAAATACGAAGACACTCTTAAATTTTCAGAAAATATTTGCATTATTGAATTTTCTGAACTTTAAGTGGTAATCCAGTTTTTAAGATCCTCAACCAGAAGAAAATTTAAGCTATTTTTGTATGTTAATTTTTCAGGTTGAGTATATGTAAAGTTAAGAGATTTTCTTCTATATGATTTTATGATTAATCACATTATCGATAATCATTAATCATTTATGATCAATATGATTTTAGATATCATATTATCGATACGTTCTACACAGAGTTTGTTCCCTAAAAATTCTTAAAGAAAATTTTATTAAATTATCCGATTTTTTTTATTAACTGAAAAATCGGATAATTTAATAAAATTTTCTTTAAGAATTTTGAACATAAAGAATACAAACTTGAAAATTTATTTTTTCTTTTAAATTCTTTTTGTGCATTTATTTTGAGAAACTTTTAAATTTATTATGAGAAATATTTAGATAAGCTCATAAAAAATTACTGAAAATAAAACTTATATACATCTTCAAAATTTTTTAAATTTCATTTGCAAATTATTTAAAATTTTAACCATTCTATAATCGAAAATATTTAATGAAAAACTGAAATAATAAATTACAATTCAATTTAAACAAAAACAGAGAAAAGTTCATTTGCACAGAAAATACTCAAACAGCATAAACGAAAGTTAAATACAGTAGATTCCCTTTTATCCGGTCTCGCTTTAACCGGCCATAATTTCGCAGAGTTACGAGAGGAGATGAATGCAAATTGATAAAAAAAAAAAAACAATGGCGTGATTTTGCTTCAAAACACGAATTTAAAATCAAAAAGAAAATGAAAATTATCATTTTTTTAAATAAATGCTTAATAAAATTTATATGCAACATATATATATTTTAACAAATTTACATCTTATAAATGATATTTTTCATGTATTTTTGGATTAACCGGCCATTCGTTTATCCAACCCCCTAAGTCATATCCCACAGATACCAGTTAACGGACAGTCTGTTGTAAAAACTTCTTCCACATCAAAAATTTCTTAGTGAAATTCTCAGTGTATTATAATTTGTTTACAAATCACTCGCAACATCTGCCTCAGTTTATTCAATTAAAATAACTTAATATTAGTTCATAGTATACAATGAATTGAATTAATTCACTTATACTACAGAATTTAAGCATAAATATAACAACAAATGTTAATTTAGTTAATTATCATTAGATCCTGTTTTTTTTTTTTAATCTCATCAACGCATCCAATATCATTCAGAGATGTATATACAGTGGTACCTCGGTATACGTCCGCTTTGGAATAAGTCCAACTTGGTATACGTCCTGTTTGGATGCGAAAAATTGTGCTTGGTATACGATCTTTGTCTGGAATATGACCGACTCGAGTGATAAAACTTGTATGAGTCTGTTGTGTGTTCTCTTAAAAGAAACATTCCTTATATAAAAATTATAACAAGTCCTAATAGCACTGGAATGACCAGACAATTGTCATATTTCCGAAACATTCCTGAGGAGAAGGAAGAAGCAAAGTTTTTTGGACAGATTTTTAGTAAAAGTCAAATTTGGTGAGCCTCAACAAAGTCCAAGAAGGAAAAAAAGACAGAAAATAGAAAGAGAAAAAAAGACAGAAAATAGAAAGAGAAAAAACACCAGAATTTCAGATTCCTGAAGTTTTGGAAGCGGATTCTCCTTTCAAACAATAAATCTCCTCCTCCTCCTCCTCCTCCCTTTTCAGCATCATTTTAGAGACACTCGACTCTTCTCAGCAAGGGAATGAGGTTAAATTTTCATTTATGGCATCTACTGTAAATGCTTTTGTATTTATGTATTTTAGTATTAATTAGTGTTTAAATTATTTTATACAACCCCATCAATGTATAATATGACAATAATAATAGGATTTTTTCCATAGGAACGGATTAATCATTTTCGCTTTGTTTCTTTTGGGAAAAATTCGTTTAGTATACGTCCTGTTTGGTATAAGTTCAAGGATATGGAACGGATTAAGGACGTATACCGAAGTATCACTGTACATCATTGGATATGACCAGTCTATGATATCGTTACATCGATGATTATCCATCGAATATTCAGCAATATATTACATATTATTCAATCTTCCATGGAAGAATATGTAAAATATAAAATATTGTCAACAAATATACTTACGAAAACGAATATTCTTCAAATGTTTTCGTACAGGTTTGAATTTTTCCCTGTGCAATTTTTCTTGGCGAAGAAAAATGCTTGTAGATGTTGTTGTTATAAATTATTGCTCTGCAACAAAAAAATATAAATGTGAATGAAAAAAAACGACTTTTTTCTTTCATGGAATGTCGGGCGAAAAATTCATCATAAACAATTAAATATTTAAACTCACAAGTCAGTAAAATTATTTCAAGCGCATGGCGTATGAATACGCTAATTATATGTTTCCTATATTTTAAAATATACATGAATATTTAATTTTTAATTACAGTATAACATTATTAATGCGGATATCGCTTTATCCCGACAAAAAATTGAAGCAATAATTGAACAAAATCTGCGCTATCAGTTTTTATTTTTATGATGTAATTATCCAGTATTGTACTTATACAATACTATAGATCTTTTTATCTGAAAATGCACTGTATAATACTTCCTTTCTATTAACAAAATGCTAAGCTTAAAATAATTGATAATTAAAATAATAATATACTATTATATAAATATTATTAAATTAACTTAATATTGAGTTTGAAATATTTATATCGATTAAATCTGTAGTAATATAGATGATCAATCTCCCTTATTAATCCGGATTAATGACGTTTTACTGAATTTAAACATCAAATTATCAAATCTAACATATTGTATAATCACCTATTAATTATTGTATTTGAAATACATAATATGCAAATTTATAATAAATTATTCTAAGGAAGCCTAAATTTAATATTTGACTGAGTGGAAGAGAATTAGATTTCATCTGAAGGATTAGTGAATCAACTCCGATCTCATCTTCAAATCTTTTCGGAATCTGTTCCTGCCTATTATTCTTAAGGCCATGACACACTGAACGCGACGCGAAGCGAAGCACAAGAAAGCAACTTCGAGTGGTTACACGCGTAGAATCTGTCTTGGACTAGCGTTTCCCGTGCGGCTGCTCGAGTTTACGCGCGTAAAGCGCGAAAGGAAATGAAAAAATTTGAACCTTCACCGATCAGCATGCGCGAATAATACGGTGCGGCAAGAGGCGAAGGAAGCAATCAACCAGTAGAATACCGGAACTGCCGGATGAGGCGCGACACGTTCTCATCATCAGGTAATCTACCATTTTGCCCTTTTTCGCGGCGCCGCGACCCCATACTTTTATTACTTGGAAAATAGCGGAAGTTCAACCTTACAGTTGGGATTCAGATATAGAATTCGTTTTAGAAGTACAAAAAAGACCATATCTACATGACATGAGATTAAAAGAATAGCCTACTGAAAATATACGACACTTCTCTAGTACTTTACTAATAATAAATCAACCACACTCCGCAAACGGCCTCTATCGGCAAATCCATGAAACATGAGAAATAACTCGTCTTCAATGTAAACAGGCTGCGGCGCAGTGCAACGCGAAGCAAAGGATACAAATACTGTACCTGTATTTCTGTCATCTTTGCTTCGCTTCGCGTCGCGTTCAGTATGTCACGCCTTTATACCTCAACGGTAAGATTCTACTTTGATTCTGTCGCATTTTCGCGTCTGCTCCTAGTGCGACGCGTCTATTAATAATAAGTCGCGTTGAGCGAGCCTTAATACCTGTCGCTTTTTCATGGTCGATAAAGTATGGGCGGCGCTGCAAAATGATAGATTACCTGCTGATGAGAACGTGTCGCGTCGCATCCGGCAGCGTGATATATAGTAAGGTTTTTTAATGAATATATATACACGTCTCCGGACAGAAATCTTTAAACCAACGATTCCTGTTAGTTGATCTCTATATCGTGGTCTGGGGACGTATGTATATATTCATTAATACAGCTATATCGGAGTCGCCGCGCTGCCGGATGCGATGCGACACGATTCTATTAGCAGATAATCTACCATTTATCCTGTTATGTTTAATGCTAGAACACCTCTCAAGCTGAAAAATAAAACGTATCTCTGTTCAAAATTCTTTAATCTATCCTAAAGATCGACAATAATTATCTTCATTTAAAATATTTTTTCAGTTGATTTAATCAATTTAATAATAAGTGAATTAGAAGGTAAATTCTAGAATTTATGTGTACGAGAAAACTTATTGAAGTAGGTCTCCAATGATCAGAATAGTAACACTGCAATGATATTCATCACCAATCTGACATTTGTTATGCAAATTAACTTGTAACCAAGAGATTCATTATAATATCAGAAATTAAAATCAGTTTAATTGTTAAATAATTAATTATTTTAAATAAGAAAATTCTGAATGTTTAATTAGAGTAGACGTGAAAGATAAATTAAATGTTTAATTTATTAGTATAAGATAACAATTTTGTTTACATTCGATAAAATAAGAATATTTAAAATTTTATATACAGCATTTATATTATAATGTTTTCAATTTTAATGAATTTCTTTCTTTTTGAACAAAAAAACAAACAAGAAAAAGTACGTGTGATGAATAGCACACGTAAGTTTTTGTTGGCATCATCCATAGTTGGCATTCATCACGTAACTTACAAAATAAAAACTTAAAAAATTATGATGGATTCTTTGAACGTTTTCTCAATTGTTAAATTTTTCTAAAATAATTTTCATGTATCCATTTTTCGTTGTGAAGTAATTACCAGAAGTAATATTTTCAATGAATATAAATAATTCTAACACATGACATGGCTATAAATTATGCTACATCATAACTTTTAGGGTGTATTTCCGTGAACAGCATCTATAGACATATTTGCATCATCATTATCATAAAAAATTGAATTTATCTTTCTAAAGAACAGTTTTAACAATATAATTTTGTTCATAGCATTCTATGAACTATTGATGAATTTCAGGATTCATTCGACAATATAATGTGCATAAAAAATACACATAATCTGAGAATTTCTAAACTATATACTTAAATTTTTGCCACAAAATTTTCGTAAATAATTATGAATAAAACTAAGCATTCTAAAATATAATAGATGTTTCTGAATTGAAACTATCATAGTAAATCATTGAATTTGACATTTTCTCATAGCAGTTTATGATCGATCTTTAATCACGCGGGAAAAAAATCGATATTTAACTGAGCGGCCACTCGATCGACTCAAGTAAGATAAACAGAAATTGCAACACGAATAATATGATCATGATTTGTCTTTTATATTAAGTTTTGATTATCATTTTAGATTGTTATACCATTAAAAGAATTCTTTCTATATATTTAAAAAATATATAAAAACACTACGTCGTTTAGTTGCTTTTTAGTTCTGATCATTGATTCAAAAATCTACTTTTCATTAGAATTCTTACTGTAAGCAGTTATCAACACAATTATTAATCATATATGAGCCTCTCAGAAGTCAAATTGATTAACTCTATTTTTTGAAAATTTCTCAGTTTTAATACCCAAACTCATGTTTCCGCTAATCATGCTCTTTAGTACTAAAATCAAGAAATTTACAAAAAATGGCTTCTATGAGGATCATAAATCTTTCAAAAATATTATCTAAATGCTGTATTATACAGTATATCGAGGTATGTGCGCGCGTATAAGAATAGTTTCATTTTCTGTACAAATGTAATTTTAATATTTAGTTTCCCCAATAGATGGAAGCACATGAAAAGAAGAAAAATTTTCTATCTTGTTAGTGGCTCTCAACTTTTTTACTGTTGAGGAACACATTTTAATATTTTAAAATTTGGCGGCACACGTAAATATTTTATTAAAAATAATAATTTCAATTTAACAACGAATTTTTATTAACAGATTATTATATTTATTCTTATTTTTACATTCAGATTAAAGACTTACTCGTAAACGGAATCATTAAGTCATTAAATGCCGGCCATTATTAAGTTACAGCGCCACCTGCGGGTTTTATCTTTTTAGAGAAACTATAATTTTAATTTAATTTTTATTCCTTAATTTTTAAATTATGAATAACGACAAAAAATTTTGGCTGTCGCAGAAATTCGAGGGTTAAATTTTTCTAACAATATTTTATTTATAGGAATCGGTACAGTGATTGGACTGCAAAAGAGATATTCATATTTCATTATTTATAAATATGATTCATACAATTACATACATACAATTCATTCTTAATTTTTCGTGTACACTGTCATAGATTTGGCGCGGCACAATGGGTTAGAATAAAAACCGTGACACACAACGCGACGCGAAGCGAAGCGTAACAAAGCAACTTCTAGCCGTTTCACGCGTACAGTTTGTCTTGGATTAGCTTTTACCGTGCGGCTGCTCGAGTTAACGCGCGTAGTCTCGCGAAAGGAGATGAAAAAGTTGAACTTTGACGAATCAGCACGCGGGAACAATACGGTTCGGCAAGACGCGAAGGAAGCAATCAACCAATAGAAACGAATGTTTTATATACTTGGAAAATGGCGAAAGTTCAATCGTCTGGTTGGGATTCAGAAATAGAATTTGTTTTAGAAGTACAGAAAAGACCATATCTAGACGACATGAGATTAAAAGAATACTGAAAATATACGATTACTTCTTTCTAATTACAAATCAACCACACTCCGCAAATGACCTCTATCGGCAAATCCATGAAACATGAGAAATAACTCGACTGCAACGCGAAGCAAAGGATGCAAATTTTTCTTTCATCTTTGCTTCGCTTCGCGTCGCGTTCAGTGTGTCACGGCCTTAACTGCTCTACATTGCTAATAACTTAAATCATCACAACGATTCTCTGACAGAAAAACGTGATAAATATTTCTAATGTTACATGAATTCACTCGAATATCATAATTTGTAAATCAGTGTTGTCAATAATGTATTAAAATACAATAAAACTTCGCCAAAAATGTAGGCGAGCGTGTTTAAAATATTAATTCGATATTATTCAGTTCAAGTTGGGAAAAATTAGTATTTTTTAGATAAAAATTTGAAAGTTTATATCAGAATTAACGTGATAGAAATTGTAATGGAACTGAATTAAAAAAAATATAGAAGAATACAGAAAAAAATTATAAACTCTGTTCATTATTTCCGTAAAACCAATATGATAATTACAAGTGATTATGAATACATTTTGGACTTTCTTTCCTTGTTAAGCATAAGATCTTGTAAGATTTTTTTTTTCTATTCAATTATACAAGCAGATAATATGAATCTCTAATATGATTTAATAAACTTATAATCAATAAACAGTACAAATGCATTTTTTTAATATAAAAAAGCATTTATACTTTTATATTACTAATAAAAATTCAGCATAAATGCTGGATTAAATTAATTTTTTTTTTAATGCCATTTTTTCTTCGTCGAATAGATTAAGTTATAATACCACGATGTCGATAGCTGTTAAAATATTTAAACTCAATACAGAAATAAATGCATTTTTTTAATATAAAAAAGCATTTATACTTTTATATTACCAATAAAAATTCAGCATAAATGCTGGATTAAATTAATTTTTTTTTTTTTAATGCCATTTTTTCTTCGTCGAATTGATTAAGTTATAATACCACGATGTCGATAGCTGTTAAAATATTTAAACTCAATACAGAAAAAAATATTGTTTAAATTATGTTTTATAATTATTCACTTACATTATATCATAATAATAAAATATAATTTTTTAATCGATAGATGGAGGTAACATCTAGCAGGAAAAACAGTTTAAAATTCAAGTTGGACATCAACGCCATCTATTGTCAAAATATTTTATATTTTGCAGATATATACTGTATAGCAGAATCTCAATTGTTCGAAAGTGAATGGAATAAATATACTAAATTTATTTAGAGATAATTCAACATTTTTGGGAAGACATTTATTTAACTGTGAAAACGAGCAGAAAACAATGGCATAAAATTTTCATGAAATGGTAGAGTGGTGTCCTAAGAAATGGAGTCTAGTTTTCGACATAAATATCCAAAATTATTAATCAATACTTACTTGTTAGTTTAATATATACTTAAGTAATCATTTACGATTCAGTTATGAATCACTGATTGAAAGTGCTATATCGTATTAGTAGTATTCATTAAAAAAGTTATGGGCTGGAAAAATTAATAATACATTTTTAATGTTTTTTTTCCTATATTTTTCCCTAACGTTTTATTTATGTAATGTTAAAAATATAAAAATTTTACTATAGTTATTGTATTTTAATTTCAATCAACTAATCCAAGATAATGTCAAGTGGATATGCTAAAAATTAAAATAATAAATTACAGCTTAAGAATATAACACTGAAATTATAATGAAAAATAATAGTCATTTTATATTTTTTATTTCATAAATAAAGAGAATAAATAATATCCTAAGATTTATATATAATAAAGTAAATAAAGTATATCTCTCTCAACTCACCCGTTAGGGAGTGGAATGGGGACCGATAACGAATTAATCTATTTTACATAGTCTTATATGGGAAATATAAAGTATATCTCTCTCAACTCACCCGTTAGGGAATGGAATGGGGACCGATAACGAATTAATCTATTTTACATAGTCTTATATGGAGGATGGGACTGATAATGAATTAATCTATTTTACATAGTCTTATATGGGAAATAGACCGATAACGAATTAATCTATTTTACATAGTCTTATATGGGAAATAGTGTCCCGCAATTCGACAGTTTCTCAATTCGACATTACTTCGGCGACGGTTAGTGTCGAATTGCAAGAGGAGTCCAACAATGAATTAATCTATTTTCCATAGTCTTATATGGGAAATATTGTCCCGCAAGTCGACAATTTCTCAATTCGCCATTACTTCGGCGACGGATTAGTGTCGAATTGCGACTACTTCGGCGACGGATTAGTGTCGAATTGCGAGGCACCACTGTATTCATTAATTCGAGGTAAACTATAGTCGCAGTTCAAAATATATAACCGTGGTGGCCAAATTACCGCTCACGAGCCACGAGCGGCTCTTTGGTACCTTCTATATGAGTCCATGTGATGAAAATTATTAGTTAATATGGTGCAAATATCTATTTAATTTAAAAAAATAATATATTTGTAATTTGTTCATTTATTGTAAAAAGTAGTATGCATCTATAACGAAATAAATGCATGTAAAATATATAATAAACAATTTTTGAAACCATTGTTGAAGATTATCCGAAAAAAACTGATTACTGAGGCTTTAATTGACCCAAGAAGAAACTGATTGTAATGACATGAAATTTGGCTATCCCTGGTTTGTCATTATGGTGGATAAAGGCTGGTTTATAGTCCGACTCCAGCGTGGAGTTCGATGCGTGGTTGACGTTAGCGTTGACTATGAACTGCCAGCGTCTTTAGCTGACTTTCGACGCTGAATTCCCATCATTCAAAGTACCGAGATTGCGCAGTCTTCTTTTCATTTATAAAATCCCATTACGAAAAGTTATGCTTCTATGTTGCTTCTTCGAAAATTAAAGAAAAAAAAAACAATTATGTCTTTTTGTTGCTTCTTCGAAAATTAAAGAAAAAAAAAAAACAATTATGTCTTTTATGTCAGTGAAGAATTTACCGAATATTTTGCTAACAATGCCTCTGCATTGCAATGACAATATTATTAATAGAAATTGATTCCTTGTATACTTAAATATTTTAAAATGAATGAAATTAAAATAAAAGCTTTTTAAAGTTTTAAAATCAAGTGTTTTTGTTACTTTGTATTAAATTAATTTTTAGCCATTAAAAAATTCTTTTATGAATAAATAAACTTTATTTGAATCGGTGCCTATACCTAAGCTTTGCGTTAACTAGATGTCTCAAACATGGCGGCATTCAAGGTTATGTCCATACTTCTCTATAGGAGCATAGAGTGACTTTAGTTGCGACGGGACGCGCTCGTCGTTAGCAGGTAATTTCAAATGTTACCGCCAAAGCTTTACCACGGGCCATCCTAAAAAAGGAACAATACTAATCTGTTAATTTAAATTCTATAAATTCAAATATGTTTGGATGGCCTTTATCGGCCTCGATAAATTTCTCTACTTCGCACTCGACTGCATGATTTGACTCCATGTTTCCATGCTCTTCGCAAAGGATTGTGGTATAGCGTCACTCAACTCACAACTCCAAAGTAGAAAAACTTTCAACTCTCGACGGAGGCCAGCGTTGACGCTAGTGCTGGGGCCTATATGCCTAGACTATCAACAATAGGGGCCACCGAAACAGATTATAAATTGGTATAATTCTACAAGTTCGAACAATTATAATAATTAAAAAAATTTTTGCGCTTATGGCACCAAAGGATTTAATTCGATCTGATAACCTTCATCAAATTTTCGGTATGTCGAATTAAGGCTGGTTTATAGTCCGACTCCAGCATGGAGTTACAAGGTCGCTAGTCGGCGTTGGAGTTTCAAGCTAACGTCATGGTTTATAGTCAACCTTCAGTCGGTGCCAACGCCAGCACTAGCGTCAACGGTTATAATTGTTCGAACTTGTAGAATTATACCAATAATTTATAATCTGTTTCGGTGGCCCCTATTGTTGATAGTCTAGGCATATATCTATTGTGCAGTAGCGTCAACGCTGGCCTCCGTCGACAGTTGAAAGTTTTTCTACTTTGGAGTTGGGAATTTTGAGTGACGCTAGTGATAATCCTTCGCGAAGAGCAAACATGGAGTCAAATCATGCAGTCGAGTGCGACGTAGAGAAATTTATCGAGACCGATATTCCCGTCGCAACCTGTATCCAGCGCCGCCAGGCGGCGCACCAAAAAAAAGGGGATTCCATCTTTTTGGGGGTGAATAGAATGCAAACGGGGTCCAGTGTTTTGGGGTAGTCCGCAAAAAGATTGTCCGGCCCGATCGCTCGCGCTCGCGCAAAAAACGATACGGGTGTACTTTAGAGGGTAAGAGTGCATATTTCGTAAAGCCCGGCAAAAATGGTACCGATCGATAGGGGGGTTCGAGACAATAAAATAACCCCATACGACCAGGGGTCAAAGGTCAAACGTTTACGAGATACAGAGGCCGAAAGTTCACTGGCGCGCGAAAAGGGTATGCACGCGCGCCTATATGGCGTGGCGCTTTTTGTTGGCGTCACTGGCCAATATAATCATAATAATAATTTATTATCATTATCATAATAATAATTTTAAGAGATAATTTCAAAATTCTAATGAATTTTGATGTGATTTTACATTCCGAATCGAATGCAACTATTTTCGTTGACCTATGACCTACCTGTAGGAAATTATGCAATTTTTTTCATTTATGCTGTTTTTACCAGTCCTGAATCTCCGAAAATTCTGTTTTTTCAATTTCGTTTATAAATTTTAGTTGAGTGAAAGCAGTCCATGTCGAGATTTTTTTGTCCACCTGGACAACAGAAAACAGCAGAATAGACTCAGTTATGATTGATTAATTCATTTATTAACCGGGCTCTACCTACAATAATCAGCTTACAATATATGTTCGAAATTCCTGCCATCGACAGATTTATAGGCAATGCATCGACTGTCGTATCCTTTAAAAATTCCCTGGTGTTTTTCGTATGATATCGACACATTGAACAATACACGCAATGAGATGCTGTTCCGATTCCACAGCGGTCTTGTACACTAGACTTTTCAGATAACTCCAAAGAAAGCAGTCCAGGCACGTCAAATCTGGTGATCTCAGTGGCCAGTCTGCGCACACTCCTCTGCCAATCCACCAATGACCGAACTGTGTTATCAGGCTGAAATGGGTTGCAGCCCCATCGTGTTGAAACCACATTCCGGTTCGCAGCGATAATGGAACATCCTCCAATAACTCTGGAAGTACATCTTTAAGTAAAACACAGTAGCTTCGAGAGTTTTTGGCGGGAAGCTAAATACTCTCGAAGCTACTGTGTTTTCCCTCTGCCAATACATACGGGCCGATCAAAAAGTCGCCAAGAATTCTGGCCCAAACATTAACGCAACCCGATGTTGAAAGCCACGAGGAAGTGGCACCGAGGATTTTCCTCAGCCCACACATGGCTGTTGTGACTAATCAAACATCGCGTCTGTAAAACATACCTTGTCTGTGAACAAAACTGCAAATCAGTGTTCTTTCAACGTAGCCAAAATGAAGCACAATTCGGTCGACATGGATTGCTTTCAAACCACACTTCTGAGGTGCATATCTCAAAATCTATGATATCTGCAAAATCTATTTGACATATCTCAAAATCTATGCCCCGGAGAGGGTACATTGTGAGGATAAAAAGTGCTTGTCTTGCCCCATTCTATTACCCCCTGAAGTTTGGCGATATACTTTTGGTCACTCTGTATTTTATAAAATTATAATAAATATACTACGACTATTTATTACTAAACTTCAATTTTTTAATAATATTCAATATAAATTCAATATGCAGTATAATTTGACATCATCACTGTCGATAAGCCGACGTATTTACATCGCGTTAGCGAAGATGCTAGCGGAACTGTGTTTACCACAGGTCCATATTGCTAATCGCGCATGTTCGCGCAAGCATATGCACGTCATATTGACACGCGTGGATACGAGCTATTAGCGTTTAAACCTATTCGTCGCGCAGTTCCACTATTGTTTAAATGCAGGGTGAGCCAGTAGTAACGAGTGCTTATCGTGTTTACTCCATCTCTTGAAGTATTTGGACATTACAATTAATTACAATTAATATTGAATTATATCAAACTACAATTTTATCGATAATAAACAATATTTTTAATTTAATTTTATTTTTACCATAATTTTGTTTTATACAAATTCGTATACACTGTATCTACAGTATGTATGCATATTTCGAAAGTTAAGCACTTCCCACGATTTCAAGTCACGATCCGCCACTGATAATAATACTATTCTAAAGAAGGAAATGAACTAAAAATAAATATCAACATTTAGCAATGCCAGTGAAGAACATTCTGAAGCAAGTTTTTCCTTCAGATAAATTAATAAAAAATTTTGATTCAATTATTAAATCATAGATGCCCAATCTTAGTTTAAGTATTAATTTGTTTATTAATTCAGAGATGGCGCTAACATTAATCTAAATTACCACATTCCCTTAGATTATTAGGCATAAAATTACGTTATCAAAGTTTAATTTGATAGAAGTATGTTCAATAATCTGACCGTAATTCTATCATATCCGCACTAGATCTGTCATGTTGAATCATCTATTGGTATAAATGATATATAACAATAGATACAATATTTAAGTCAAGAATTTTATTCATGCATAGATATTGAGATACATTATAGTCAGATGTATTAATAATAAACAAATCAATTTTACAGATTTGCCTAAATACACAAATATTTTTCAGTTTCGTTGTAAGCATTATATCGCTAAAATATCGATTTCCCTGTATAAATAATTTATTAAGACAGGAAATCGATGTTATCCGTATTATATATTTTACCATATTAACATAATGACTAGAGTTTCATGTCTATATCATACATACACACGCTTGTCAGGATAAAAACACAGATAAAAAGATATCCAATCATAATAGACATGAAACTCTAGTCATTATCATACATACACACGCTTGTCAGGATAAAAACACAGATAAAAAGATATCCAATCATATTCAGTAATCCTCTTTGTTATTATTCGTCACACTAATCTTGTTCTTCCTGTCTCACAACGTCACAGATTTGAAGAATTCTCCTTCAACTTAAAATTTTTTCCCTCTGATTATATAATAAAAATAAAAATGCTTACGATAGTAGAAAATTGAAATGATTTTATTCTGGTATTTTGTTATACATTCCTTAATTTCCAAATAAACATTTAGACTTATTTAATAAAATATAAATGTCTAAGAGCTAGATATTGTATGTCTTACATTTTATAACAAAATGCATCTCCAAATATATTAATATTATAATTTTTATTTTTCGAACAATTAAGCGTAAAACATTTTATATTTTATAAAAATATGTTTAATCATAAAAATATAAAAAACACAAGCTATTTTTACAGTGCGACATCACTACATTACTCCATCCTCCCTACGTCAGTGTCACAAATCAACTACCTCCTTAATAGCGTGACATATTTTATGGATGTTTCCTCACTTTGAACCTTTTCATTATTAAAATCAAATAATGATTTTATATATATTTCAATTATTTTAGAGCAATACGATTGATTCCTTAGAACATAACCATTATTGTGTATATATTTCATTTATATTAAATAATATTTATCAGAGATATTGCTCCTCAAACAAGTGAAATATCTTCAGTCTTATTGAATTGATTATATTGAACTGATATCAATCATTTTCAATTTGCTTAGTCTTCTAGTATGCTTTAATAATATATATGTTTTATTCGTATCGGTTAATAAATAAGCGCGCTATCGTGCTAACAGATGGACACCAAACCAATAAACCTAATTACCCATATATCCTTTTCTTCCATTTAGGAATGGAGAGGATGAAATAAAAAATTATCGATCAACATTTTGTGGAAAATACAATAAATCAAATTTATGGTTTAACTTACTTCAAATTTTATGAAGATCAGTTCCTGTACTCAGCGCCAGTTTTGGGCTATTAACTGTCTGCGTGCTAGAGATATTTGGCTTCCCTAACGCGATCGCGAGTAGATTCATAACCTAATCTGATCCATGGGAGTCTACTAGAATGCTTTTATGAATTTCATATAGTTGATTGGGGTAAAAAAAATCCATGAAAAATTTTATATACCGATATTTATTTTAATTTTATTCGAATCAAAAATGTGCAAGATATCAAATAGAAATACAATTTTTTTGGGGCTATTAAAATTTATATTTTTGAGATTTTGAAGTTTTTCTCGGTGCAGATATAAAGTTAATACAAAATGGTTATAATTTGGAAATTTCTATTATTCTCTCTCAATATCAAGCCTACATCTTGTATATATATATACAATTGATTGTGGTAAAAAAATCCATAAAAATTTTATATCCCGATATTTATTTTAATTTTATTCGAATCAAAAATGTGCAAGATATCAAATAGAAATGCAATTTTTTTTTGGGCTATTAAAATTTATATTTTTGAGATTTTGAAGTTTTTCTCGGTGACAGATTTAAAGTTAATAAAAAATGGTTAGAACTTGGAAATTTCTATTATTCTCTCTCAATATCAAGCCTACATCTTGTATATATATATACAGCAGTGGCATACCCAAAATCTTTGGTACCCGGGGCGGCATTTTTTGGCCCCCTCTCCTCCTCCAAAACATCTGTTTTAACTATCAACACACATTTTATTTTACACACTTAAATACTATTTATTTTTCTTAAATAATTTTTAAGTACTGAAAATTATACAAAAAATTTTTATACAAATATTCTGGTGAATAGTAATATTATTCCATGCTCTTGGCTCCCATTTGTCTTAGTGCCCGGGCGGACAGCCCCCTCGTCTCCTCTGGGCACGCCACTGATATACAATATTGTATAAGAAAGTTAACTAGAAGATAATTAGAAGTACAAAACCAGATAACAGTTTTACAATAATATTTTTCACGAAAGAAATCGATGATGATGATATCATCCGTGGATCGATCCGAAAGATTGTGCATCCGTTTAAAATAATTTTTACTATAGAAAGAGAGAATGTGATTTTGAGAGGACTTAAGGAATGAAAGAGCTTAAGGAGAATTGAGGAATATCGAGAAAAGAAAGATATTTTAGTCTTTTGTTCATATTTAATCCTTTCTTTTCGTAACGGAAAGAAATGTAACTATTAATAGGACTTTATAAAATATTTTTTTAAATATAATCTGATATCTAAATCATATAACATTATTTGTAAATATAATGCTTAATTACTTTCCTTTTCGTAACGGAAAGAAATGTAACTATTGATAGGACTTTATAAAATATTTATTTAAATATAATCTGATATCTGAATCATATTACATTATTTGTAAATATAATGCTTAATTAATGAAAACTTCTACTAATAGAAACTGCCTGAACTGATTATTCCTAATGCTATTTTGGTAATTAAAAACGTTAAACTATGTTAAGTAAGAAACACTCAAATCATATAATTCTAACGTATATATAAAAAAGTCAATGAAAACTTTTTTCCAGGTTATTATTAGAAAACGTGAAACTTTAAACAAAAAAAAAATTACCAGAATAATTTTAATACAGAAAATAAGTAGACTAACACATCGTGGGCCGGTGGCGCAACGGTAGCGCGTCTGACTCCAGATCAGAAGGTTGCGTGTTCGAATCACGTCCGGCTCATTTTTTTTCACTATTTTATTTATCGCAAAAAATTGAAATCGGAAAAATAAATTGATCTTTTATCGATTTTCTGCTCGAATTTCTTAAGGTATTAATAAATTTTTATTTCACTATTATTAAAACAATTACTAAAGAACTTATTTATAAATTTTAAACTTGATAGTTTCTTAAATATTGATAGAAAAATTAAAGTTGTTTAATCAGACAATCTATTACTTGCACATGTAAAATTTTTATAAGTAGATTTATTTGTTTCCTATTTATCTTTTATATTTGATCTAACTAGATAATATTGAAGTTATGCTTGTTAATGTAATCTCTCTTCTCATACTCTTATTTTTTGCTATTAAAGCATTACTTATGCGAAAATGAAATAAAAAACACAATAATAAATTGAGAATTTACTAAATCAGTGATTTACTAAAGGAGAAAATAATAAATACACATATTTATAAACTATATTAGCTTAGAAACATTTTAAATGATTGGTTTTATAGCCAACAAACTATCGTTGTTAGTAAAAGAAACTGCTCCTCAGTTTAAAAATAGGCTATCGATTTCCGTTGTTGAAATGTAAAAATATCAATTCTATAATTATATTTATTCTTATAAAAATTTCTAATTGATCTATCTTTTTACACATTTCGAAAATATTAAATGATTATTTTTTATAAATGTTTAAATAAATAATTTAAACTTAAAACACCCTTACTTACATTTTTGATCGGCAACCAATTTGGATTAGTCAATCACTTTTTATATCAGTTTTTATTTAAAAAGGTAATTTTCTACATAGTTTATACCCCTTTAGCATTAATTGCCAAGTCTACCATGAACAGAAATGTAAGATTTTAAGTAGAAAAGTTAAAATGCGAGATAACTTTCCTTCGAGATAATTTGCTGCAAATAATTATTCATTAGCGTGGAAAGTGAGATAACGGACAGACAGATTTATTGTAGACGCCAAAACTTATTAAGATTAAAACTGGACATCAGTAAGCTTGTAATAAATTTACATTCAACTGGCGATAAGAAATTTTTGATAGAAATACAATGCAAGCTTATTATTTAAAGTTTTTCAACTTTAAATATTTTTCGAATTTTTATTTAATATTCAGGATAATCGGCTAAAATATGGTTTACAGTGTAATTAAAAAAACTTCATAAACATAATATTAAATGAAATAAACTTCGGATATTTTCATTGTATTTGATTTATTTAGTTTGTATTCCTGTTCTTATATTGCTATAGATTTTTAACACATTTATTCTGTTCTTTATATTTATCATAAAAATTCTATATTGTTATAAAAATGTATTTACTACCAGGGCCGGCGCAAGGTTATTCTGCGCCTTACGCAAAGTTTATAAGTGCGCCCCTTATTTCACAAGTTGGATATTTTCTAAAATGAAATTTTAAATTTAAAAAGTAAAAATTATTTTGATATGCTTTATTATTAATATATAAAGTAATATACAATTTGTATAATATATAAAAATCAAATTTTATTTTTTCTTGCCTTCAATTTTGCAAAATTTTCTACCAATTCCTTTAAATCTAGTGTAGAATTTAAAGAACAAAAAAGAACCAAGAGTTAAATAGTAAAATAGTGTGATGTGTGAGAGATAAGAAGAACGAATCGATAACTAAATCATATATCACTATTTAATTTTGATATTTTAGTAAAGTTTAAAGTATAGCTTGAAGTTTTGGGCCCTAGGCAGTTGCCTAGTTCGCCCATATGGTAGCGCCGGCCCTGTTTACTACTATATACACCTATCCCTCGATTTGCACGGCACTCAGTTTATACGGTTTTTAAATGAAAACAAAAAATTTTTTTTTGGGTTTTATTTTGATTGTTTGGCATTAGCCCTCGATTTGCACGGCACTCAGTTTATACGGTTTTTAAATGAAAAAAAAAATTTTTTTGGGTTTTATTTTGATTGTTTTGCATTATGCCTTTATACAAAATTTTTTGGGTTTTATTTTGATTGTTTTTTGCATTATGCCATATATTTAGAGTATCATATTGTCACGTTTTGTGGGTTTACGAGTTCGTAAAGATTAATAAAGAGTGAATACAGCTATATTTCGTATAGTCCAATTTATAACAAAACAAAATAATCTTGTTTCACTATAACTAAATTCAATACAACAAAGAGTGAATACAGCTATATTTCGTATAGTCCAATTTATTTACACACCGTAGAGATTAATAATGAGTGAATACAGCTATATTTTGTATAGTCCAATTTATTTACACACAAACAAACAAAATTTCTATATTTCATATAGTCCAATTTATTTACACACAAAACAAAATAATCTGTATAGTACAATTTATTCACACAAAACAAAATAATCTTGTTTCACTATAACTAAATATTCCAATAAAGAACCGATAATTATCTCATACAACACTAACTTATGTCTTTATTTCAGAATAACTCACAGTTCTTCTTAGTCCACTTTCTTGCCTTTAATTCAGAATAACTCACAGTTCTTCTTAGTCCACTTTCACTGTGTCTTTATTTCAGAATAACTCACAGTTCTTCTTAGTCCACTTTCGCTGCTTTCACAATTACTCACTATTAAGTTTTACTGTCCAAGTCTTGCAGTTCAACTAAACTCAACTTCTATTAACTTTTACTGTCCAAGTCTGGCAGTTCAACTAAACTCAACTAGAGCAGTTCTTCTTAGTCCACTTTTGCTTTCACAATTTATCGCTCACTATTCATCATGTCCAAGTCTCGAAGTTCAACTAAACTCAACTCACGCTTGCGGCTCCCCTAATTATGTTTGAATGCTTTTATTGTTTTTATTTGAACGGAATATTGATCTTGGAGATATATATATATATATATATCTTGGAGATATATATTTTTCTTTGTGTGGTTTAATACCATTTTCCACCTGTAAGTACTAAGTGGAGGAGGTATTCCAGTATCTATCACGAATCGCCAAAACCTGTAGTGGGATTAGCCATTAAAAAGTGGAAGGAGTTCAATGAGTTGGGTCGGACCCTCCTCAAAAACTTTTACAGGTGAGAGATCGAAATTGAACCCTGTCTCTTCCATGATGAAAGCACAGTACAGCACGCTGTCATCGTAGCATAACAGCCATTAAAAAGTGGAAGGAGTTCAATGAGTTGGGTCGGACCCTCTTCAAAAACTTTTACAGGTGAGAGATCGGAATTGAACCCTGTCTCTTCCATGATGAAAGCACAGTACAGCACGCTGTCATCGTAGCATAAGAACATATTATATATAAACTTTGATAAAGTGATTAGGGATAAATAACGAGACACAAAAATTATTAACAGTATAAAAATGATTTATTATTTGCTTTCTTTGAAACTGTTGAACATTTTTTGCAATATGTTGAATGCGGATTATCTGATAACTTTTAATATTTCTAAATGATTGCAAAATTTCAATATATATTTTTGACTTTTTATTCATTTATAATTTGCCATTATGGATATGTTATTTGATGAAATTTAATAAAATCAATGAAGGTGAAACAATAAAAGGCGAACTGTGTTCAATGAGAAATGTAATGATGTTTTCTCTGGAAAAAGAAAACGTTTTAAAATCACAACAGTAATTTAAATATTAAATAATTTATTTTAGAATTTTTGTTAAAAGTGATTATAAGTTAATATTAAAATATAAATATATTGCAATAAATGGAATTATATTTTTAAATTTATGCAAAATTTTATAAAAATCATGTTTAAAATTATTTATAAAAATCAAAATATACTTACACAATGAGATTTTGTGATATCACGTTGATAAGGGCGGAAAGACGAACGTTGAAATTCGCATGTTACATAACATTCAGTATCTTTGATAACCTAAATATAGAAATAATAAAATTTAAGTACTATTCATAATAGAATCATGGTTTTCTTTATTGTATTCATAAAATTAATTTTTATTTCAATAAATATCTTTAGAGAAAAATTCTGTTTTATAGTACACAGGAGAATAAGGAGGATTTTCAAACTGGTTGTTTGTCAGAAAAATAAAATCCTTACAATTAAGTGCATCTATAAGTATATCATGCATGCTAATTATATCAAGCACAACTTGATTAAACTTAAATTTGAAGTTTCGTGCCAACCATTCTTTCTTGTGTTAATGATGCTTTCTAATCAGCGATTATTTAGTGGTCAGGTATTCCAGTGTTTACCTGGCCATTAAATAATCACTGATTCACCAAAGAGTCCATATCATCCCTTATCTGATAGAGTCAGCCACCAAATTCAATGATTCAAAAAGTTATTCATGCTTATATTTTAGTTTCATTCATCTGGATCTGAAAATTTTTAAGTTAATGTGTAGTCTTTGAATTAGTTTTGAATATCTCATTGAAAAGATTATTCATCATGTATTCTTTAATAGTTTTCCAAAATTGATGAGAGTCGGCCGGATGGCCGCGTGGTAAAGCTTTGGCTTACTACACTAGAAGATCCGGGTTCAAATCCGGTTCCCACAGCTCCAGTTTTTCAAGAGGGGTCCGGGCCCGGTCCATTGAATCCATCCTTCAACCATTTGGTTGATCTATCATGAGTGTTGGCCAGCCTATGATGGGCTCTATAAGGGGCCACCGTCAGATACAGAATATCCCATGAGAATATGGCGGCTTAATCTAACTAACCTAACTTAACCAAAATTGATAAGATCTAACATACTATAGTTTGCAAAATATAATTCTAGAGCAGGATCTATGTATGCATTACCACAGTTGTCTATATTAGCATTATGTACACAAAAAATTTTTACTGCTCAGTCCAAAGGGAAATGTTGGTATGTTTACCTCAATTTGTTAAGGAATATAATTCAACAATAACTGCAACATTTTAAAGATAATTCGCTAGTTTTTCAATTGTATTTTAATATTTAAAAGACTTTTAAGCAACACTTACTTATCATAACTCATATTAAATGTTGGGCCAATCCAAGTCTTAAACTGCCTGCCCTCTTATGCTGTAAGCTATAATAATTAAGAGGCCTCTTCCACTGAGAACATTTTAATAGGTTTTCATGCATATCAAAGGGCTTATATAAAATACTTTATTATAAAAAATACAATACAAGCGTTTTTAATTATTAAAAAAATAACGTTTTTCAAATAGATTATAATATCAAATAAATTAATAATATAATAAAACAGAAAGATGTTTTCATTCATTTCTGCTAAAAAAAAACAAGAAAATAAAAAATTAAACGCAGTAGTTTGCATACAACAAATAAATAAAATGGTATGTTTTCGATTGCATGTATATTTGTGTTTTTGTTTGTGCCGAAAAATCTCCTAAATGATAAAAGCTATAAATACCATCCCCGGTAAAGATTTTTCTTAAGTTCCGAATTAAACAATCGGATACTCAATGCTTAGGTATTTTTAGGTATTAAACATTCTAAATAGCGAATAATTTAATAATCAGCTAAATTTAATAACTTATTCAACAGATGGCGCTGTATGAAAATTGTTCAATCAGAAAAGTTTATTTTTCTGGTGACATAGCTTAAAATGACTCATGTAATTAATAATTAGTAAAATATATTTATTTTCTCATACTTAAAATTATATTTAATTGTAATTTCAATACATGCAAAATAAATGTAAATTGAAGGATTGCTGATCGACAAATATTTCTGAAAGAATAATATTTGTTAATCAGAAATCCTGGAATTTATGTTCCGAAATTTTTTTAATGCTTAATCTTGTTTGAACTGTTTTCATTGCTTCTTTAAATTATTATATTAAATTCTATTAATTATATTAATTAAATTATATTAACTAAATTCTAATAATTTAATAATGATGATATAGAATCATAGTTTTCTTCTGGTCTGTTTCTCGACCAACTCGATATTGAAACAACTGCAATTAATCTTTTATTTTCCAATGAATATGTGCATTTCGAGTTGAAGGTCTAAATTGTCTTCACTCATCAATATATTTGACTATAATTAATTGAAAGAAATGGTAGGATTCTACTTTGACTGCCTCGAGTTTTCGCGTTCTAACCCTAGTGCGAAGGGTCTATGAATAGAGCGCATATATGACAGACAGACGATGTGACAGTAGATATGACAGGCATTAAGTCGCGTTATAGTGCGCCTTAATGCCTGTCGGCTTTTTCGTGCTCGATAAAGTAGATGTATTCACGTGTATATTAATATCGACTTTAATAAGTGCACGCAACACCAAAAAATCGAAGGCAGTCAAAATAGAATGTTATCCTTTATCCTATATTTTTAAAACTATATCCTAATTAAATTATTTAAATATTTTTAACTTTAATTACATTTTTAATTTTTGATTCCGATTACATTGTGTCAGTTTATATTCCTTAATATTATTCCAGTATATATATTTTAAATTTCCCTATTTAATCTTTAATTTAATATAACTACGTCTAATTCTTCCACTTAAACATTTTCTATTCTAATCTGCATGCTATTACTCTATAACGTTAACACCCTCTGTGATATTTTTATATTTTTCTTTTTTATTATATTAATCCCTTCTTAATTAATCCATATACAGTCATTCCTCGTCTTACGTCTTACGTCTTAAGAATTGTATGAATACGTGACATATATCGTCTTAAGAGAACAACAAAGTTTCAACAACCAACTGATATTCGATTGGACGAATGGTCAACGTATACTTGTACGCGGCGTAGAAAATTGAACAAATGTCAACTTAGGCATAAGGCGCAGCTTCTAGCTATAAAGCGGAAATAACATCATCAGTATTAATATATCAGCGTATTTACATCGTGGGTTTTATTCTAGCGAGACCCAACCTTTAGTAGACTTTTATATTTTCCTATTATTATTAATAAAAACCCAACGTAAAATAATAAATGGCGTAAATCGGAACGACTTAAACTGAGCTTTGACGTTTTTATTTCTTTTTCCCTATTAAATAAATTACTATTATTAATTACATGTATATTTTCTTTTAATTTATGTTCATATGTTATTCTGTTTTTAATAAAATTATAAACAAAACAACATATAAAAAACAGCAAGAAATAAAAATAAAAATATTTTAAATAATTTAATTAGAATGTAGTTAAAAAAATATTAAGGTGAAGAAAAACTTCGTCGTAATATTTTGTGTACATATAGACTTCGAAACAAGTCAAAAATGTCGAATGAACATATGGTCTAAATGGCACCGTTTTCGAGTTATAACCTTTTAAAGCTCGTGACGGTTTGTGTACTCGATTGGCTACACAAAGCGTCACGACGCGTCGCTCGCCTTCTTTCTAACCCGGTAATTAATAGAAGAGCGACGCAATGCGATGCGTCTTGTCAACGCGACGCGTCGTGACGCTTTGTGTATTCGATGGTAATTGGCTAGCTTTAAAGGGTTATAACTCGAAAACGGTGCCATTTAGATTATATGTTCATTAGACCTTTTCGACTTGAATCGAGGTCCCCTATCAGTAAACAAAATATTACGACGAAGTTTTTCTTCACCCTGTATATTTGCCTATAAGATAATGTTCAATTGTGAAAAAGTAACGATGTTGTGATAGTTGAACAAAGAAAAAAGAAATACCGAATATTATGTAAATTAACGCAGAAAAGAATTTCGAGAATTGTAAAATATTTATGTAAAAGTTTTCTTTTAAGTAATTTTATATATTGTAATTTTAGTCAAATATATTGATGAGGAGTGAAGGTAGATCTTTACTCCTTATAGTAATCTTCAACACGAAATGTATATATTCATAAGAAAATAAAGGATTTCGGCTGTTGTTTGTTTGTTTGAAGGCCGAGTTAGTGGAGAAATAAATTGAAGAAAACTACAAATAAAATAAGCCACAATCAAAAATATAATATAGAATCATACAAATACAAAGATAGCTATCCCAATACTTTCGAAAGTATATATATATGCACAGAGTTATGGATATATAAGATAAATTAATATTTTATTAATAAACATTGTATGAAAGATGTAAGTCTTCTAGCATCTAATATTTAGAGATCTATATACATACAATTGGATACGATTATATAACGAAAGTATTGTTGTGCAGGGCTGAATTCGATAAAACCAGAAAAAATTCATTTCTTCTCATAAGCATTTGTATGGCGGTATTAAACTATAGCATTCAATTTTCTGTTCTGTGCAATCTCAAATATCTGGACCCATACTTATAGACATTTGCTTCATTTTGATAAGCAGCATCTTTCATTATGTTAAAATTGAATATATATACTGTATATATTTCGTGCTTTTAATATCATTAAGAAAAATTATCAATTAAACTAGACTTATATAAACCTCTCAAGTTTCTGAGAGGCATATATAATAATCAAATGTGTAGATTTATTTTGATTTGAATTATAAGTTTAGAACAGATGTAACAGTTTTCTAAATGTTAAGAGAAGGGCTTTTTCTGATCCTGAAGTTTTATCAGTAAATACTGTAACTGATGCAATCAATCATTCAACGAGTAAAAGTTTTCGTTTTATAGTATAGTTCTTCTGCTTTTTCTGATCCTGAAGTTTTATCAGTAAATATTGTAACTGATGCAATCAATCATTCAACGAGTAAAAGTTTTCGTTTTATAGTATAGTTCTTGTTTACAGAAGTTACCTAAGCTTACAAATAAACTGAAACCCATTGAATATTACGAGAGAGAAAACGATATGAAGGAATATTGTCTGGATCCTCACTTGATGCTAATAATTTATAAATTATTATTTTTTTCTCTATATTTAGATGGAAGCTCCATTGTAACGTGAAGTCCTAAGCTGTAGTTTATGCATAATTCCAGGGGTGTGGAGAGCAAGCAGAACTATAGAAGACGGCGATTGACGAGATGATGATAAGATTTATAGAAGAATTCAACGTAATAATTTTTAATTATATCGGGAATTTACTAAGAAAACACCACACCTTGATGAATTATCAGATTTAAACTTAAATCCTCCAGATTGAAAGCTGATTCGTTTATAAAATATAAGGAAGTTCATAAATACTTAGCCAATTCAGCTGATGTATTTATAACTTCTTTTATTTGTGAATTTCAAATTTCCTTAAAATATATATTGTTAGTAAAAATACTTGACTAACCTTAACGGTATAACGATAAGGAAAAAACTTAACACTATCCCAACATATATCGAGTGGATTTTTTGATGGAGGACTAGTTGTAATGATTGGAGTAATGGTGGTTTCGATTTCAGTTGTACTTTCAGACATAGTTGTTTCTGTAACAATGTTTTAGTTTATATATTTCATTGAAAAATATAGTATTATAATATTATTGATTATTAGCTGTTATAGTTTAATTTAATCAGTAGAATTTTTTACCTGTTATAGTAGAAGTCGTAGTTACAGTTGTTTCGGGAGAAGTCGTGGTTACGGTTGTTTCTGGAGAAGTAGTAGTTACGGTTGTTTCCGGGGATGTCGTAGTTACGGTGGTTTCGGGAGAAGTCGTGGTTACGGTTGTTTCTGGAGAAGTAGTAGTTACGGTTGTTTCCGGGGATGTCGTAGTTACTGTTGTTTCTGGAGAAGTCGTGGTTACGGTGGTTTCGGGAGAAGTCGTGGTTACGGTTGTTTCTGGAGAAGTAGTAGTTACGGTTGTTTCCGGGGATGTCGTAGTTACTGTTGTTTCCGTTGTTTCTGGAGAAGTAGTAGTTACGGTTGTTTCCGGGGATGTCGTAGTTACTGTTGTTTCCGGAGAAGTCGTGGTTACGGTTGTTTCCGGAGAAGTAGTGGTTAAGGTTGTTTCCGGAGATGTTGTAGTTATGGTTGTTTCCGGAGATGTTGTAGTTACTGTTGTTTCCGGAGAAGTCTTGGTTACGGTTGTTTCCGGAGAAGTAGTGGTTATGGTTGTTTCCGGAGAAGTAGTGGTTATGGTTGTTTCCGGAGAAGTAGTGGTTACGGTTGTTTCTGGAGATGTCGTGGTTATGGTTGTTTCTGGAGATGTCGTGGTTATGGTTGTTTCTGGAGAAGTAGTGGTTATGGTTGTTTCTGGAGAAGTAGTAGTTACGGTTGTTTCCGGGGATGTCGTAGTTACTGTTGTTTCCGTTGTTTCTGGAGAAGTAGTAGTTACGGTTGTTTCCGGGGATGTCGTAGTTACTGTTGTTTCCGTTGTTTCTGGAGAAGTAGTAGTTACGGTTGTTTCCGGGGATGTCGTAGTTACTGTTGTTTCCGTTGTTTCTGGAGAAGTAGTAGTTACGGTTGTTTCCGGGGATGTCGTAGTTACTGTTGTTTCCGTTGTTTCTGGAGAAGTAGTAGTTACGGTTGTTTCCGGGGATGTCGTAGTTACTGTTGTTTCCGTTGTTTCTGGAGAAGTAGTAGTTACGGTTGTTTCCGGGGATGTCGTAGTTACTGTTGTTTCCGTTGTTTCTGGAGAAGTAGTAGTTACGGTTGTTTCCGGGGATGTCGTAGTTACTGTTGTTTCCGTTGTTTCTGGAGAAGTAGTAGTTACGGTTGTTTCCGGGGATGTCGTAGTTACTGTTGTTTCCGGAGAAGTCGTGGTTACGGTTGTTTCCGGGGATGTCGTAGTTACTGTTGTTTCCGTTGTTTCCGGAGAAGTCGTGGTTACGGTTGTTTCCGGAGAAGTAGTGGTTACGGTTGTTTCCGGAGATGTTGTAGTTATGGTTGTTTCCGGAGATGTTGTAGTTACTGTTGTTTCCGGAGAAGTCTTGGTTACGGTTGTTTCCGGAGAAGTAGTGGTTATGGTTGTTTCCGGAGAAGTAGTGGTTACGGTTGTTTCCGGAGATGTCGTGGTTATGGTTGTTTCTGGAGAAGTAGTGGTTACGGTTGTTTCTGGAGAAGTAGTGGTTACGGTTGTTTCCGGAGAAGTAGTGGTTATGGTTGTTTCTGGAGAAGTAGTAGTTACGGTTGTTTCCGTGGATGTCGTAGTTACTGTTGTTTCCGGAGAAGTCGTGGTTACGGTTGTTTCCGGGGATGTCGTGGTTACTGTTGTTTCTGGAGAAGTCGTGGTTACGGTTGTTTCTGGAGATGTCGTGGTTACGGTTGTTTCTGGAGGAGGAGTGGTTATACTTGAACTGGACTTAGGTGGGAAAAAAATAATCTAAAAATATAAATAACATATTTTCTGATTTATTCATAATAATAGATTCATATTCAGTTATGATAATAATTTCCGTGTTCCTGAAGATTATTTAATTATATTCGAAAGAAATATTACGAAATCATTTTTTGTAAAGGGTGTCTAAATTGAATCTCTTGAATTTCGAGAATGAAATATTATTGAGTTATTCATTCATTTTATAAAATAAATGTTTAAGTAGTCAATTATAAAAAAAAAATTGATTCTTTGAATAGACTGCTGAATTTCCTTGTTTGGAAGATATAGGTAGATCTCGACTTACGACGGGATTCCGTTCCAAAGTTTCCGTAGTAAGTCGATTCTGATGCAAATCGAGGACTTTTTTAATTCTTGATTTGTTAGATTTCTGTTTTAATATTTTCATAAATTAGGTTTCTATTTAACTTAAGGGTTAAACATAAAGATTTTTTTGCCTTTGTTTTACATTGGAATTTTTTATGTGTAGTATTATTTCGCTTACTGAACATGATAGGATTACGACAAAATACAAAAATTGCCACGAGAGAAACAAACACTTTGATTACTAGTTAGCAACTAACGTGTCAACGACTGTGATAAGTTAGAAGTGGTAAATCACACTATCGAATATTGCTTATTATTGAAAGGGTTTTCTTGCCAACTAACGGCGAGGCAGCTATGCGTATACAAAAGTAATGTGATATATGTATGTATATGCAGGTGGCAAAGTTGAATTAGAGAAATTTTTAATAATAATTTTTGGTTATCCTAAGTCGAGGACTACTTATATATCATAATTTTAAATGGATGAAATTTAATAATTAAAATAATTTTGAGCAAATATTAGAAAAACCGACACACTAAGCATAATAAATTGCATGGCAAATATAGTGTGCCCCATAAGTTTGGAAACATAGTTTGGTGTGGAATTTGGAACTATCGGATCATTGGCCCTTTCTTCTTCCAGGCGAGAGTGATAGGTGATACATACCTGATCACTCAGTGTCCTTAACAAAGAGGTTCTTTTCCTGCATGGTTCCAACAGAATGGGGCTCTTTCCGATTACAGCTTGGCAGTTAGGATTTGACTACATGAGTAATTTCCTGACTATTGGATAGGACGTTGGAGATCCGTGGAGTGGCCAACACGAAGTCTAGACCTACATCTTTGGACTTTTACTCTGGGGCCACTTGAAGTCATTGGTGGACACGGGAAAGAATCAATCTCTTGCGCATCTACAGGAGCGCATCGCTGGAGCGTGTTCACAAATCACACCAGAGACCATTTGACTGTTCTCCAGGATTGGGCGTGCAACAGAGAGGCCAGCACATCCAGCATACTTTGTAGACGCTCATTTTCTCTGTTTCCAGACTTATGGACACCCTGTATTTATAAATTCACGAATTCTATATCTTGAATATTAGATTCAATTCTTAAGCTCTTTTAAAAATTTCTGACAAGTTTTCAATACTACAAATTTAAATGTATAGGATTGGCACATTCTCAGAAAGTTCAAATAAGTTAACAGATTAATTGCAAGTCTGATTATACAGTATTCGAATATCTTCATCATAAGAATTAGTTCAGTAAAATATCCATTATCAGTTTAATTAGTATTTATGTAATGAAAGAAAATTTTCTGTTTTTCATTCCAATAGATTTTTCATTTTTCAATTTATATAAAATATTTAAATTTTAATTATATGATCTTAATTTAACCATCATTGGAAACGGAAATTAATCCTCTTAGGACAACAACAACATTTTACTAAGCCCGTAATTGAATAAAGTTAAAACTAGCATTAATTAACAAATAACCGATATGATATTCTAGATATAGATTATGAACATCGAATCTGTAATTCTTGCTTTTATTTAATTTAATATACAGGTTAATTCTATTGTAATTTCCATATCAATGAACACATTTCAAATTAAAGCAAAATCGCAGCAGATTCTACAGCCTATATACCTATAACAACCTCAAATAGTTTTTTTGAAAATTTTCGAAAAAACCTTACTAAAATTATTTCTTTTGATGTAAAAATGTTAACCAACACTATTCAGTTAAACATAGATCAACAGCTTCTAACCATATCCAGTTTTCTAATTATATTCTTGACTGTTGAAATAGTAATCTATCAGTATATAATATATATACTGATATATATTTATATATCAGTATATATTTATATATATATAATAATATATCAATATATATACAGTATATATATATATTGATATATATTTATATATATATAATAATATATCAATATATATATACAGTATATATACTGATATATTTTATATATCTACTTATATTTAAAATTTGCCTTTGATTCTATTAATATGAACCTGTTACGCGATCAATTAGTAAAAAATTATAACATTGATTTTAGTACAGTGTTACCTTGGTTAACGACGGTAATCAGTTCCACGATTACCGTCGTTATTTAAGTCGCGATTCCCCATAGGATTTAATTGAAAATCGATTAATTCGTTCCATCTCTTTCCCATAACCATAATAAATATTAAAAATGCAGATAAAACTCATTTAAAATGTCCTAAAAATATGGAAAATATCACTTGTTTATTATATTTGCTACAAAAAAATTAACATTAATAAAATGAATTGTTCATGAAAATAGTTTTTAATTATTAATCTCACCAGGACAATTGGGCTCACTTCGGAATTTGTTGAGAAACGAACCTATAAACACTGATTAGCAGCTTATAGATTCAACGATTATTATATAGTAGTGAAAATTTTTTAATAAAAACACAGGGTGACAGCCGCCCATGAAACTGAACACATTTGAGAAAAGACAACATAACTGAAGGATTAAACTGTGTAGTCTTTTAATGTCTTGCGTATAGTGTCTCTTTTAATATCCTGTCAACTCTGATTTTTTTCTTTCATTTTTTCCTATACTCTTCTCACTTTGTCCTTTCTCAACACATTTATTCTTCAAAGAGTTAAACCTCTGAGTAAAAAATTTTCTTTTAACATTTATCAAAAGAAAAAGTTAATTATGAATAAAGAAATCACACACCACCAAATATGAAGGAATCAGGTATCAATATATGTAGGCCAAATTTTGAAAGATTTTCCAAAGGGAGTTTTTTAAAGTTCTTATCAGAGTAGTACGTTCATTGGAATTGATACATACATACAAGAGGAGAGTATTTTGAAGGCATTTAGTGGAAATCTTTTTATAATCACAAAATTATTATTTTTGAATTAAGCCATAAACTTAATTGCTTAATATTGCTTTATATTTTTATGGTATTATAATATTGTTTTATATTTTTATGGTATTATTTATTAGAAGTTTCTATTTCAGAAACTTCTAATGAAACAAAAAGTAAATTAAAAAAAATAAAAAGTCAAAATAAACAATGTTACAAAAAATTCTAAGAAAATTGAATCAAATTATATAAATATGCATTACATTGAAAATATACAAAAAATAATAAATAACATTATCATATAATAATTACATAAAATCAATATCTGTAAAATACAAAAAGAAAAACTTTATGAAAACTATTTTTGTAGTATATTATTTGAACTAATAGGTGGTTATTGTTAAATTTTGAAATAATAATTAATTATTTGATTTATGATGATGTAATTCTTATATTTATCTCAATTGTTTATTGTTTTATGATCACATTAGTGCTTTCATTATTTGTATAAAATAAAATAATTTAAATATCTTAATTTTATTTATACTTTATAATAATTTTTTTGTGGTTGCGATGATAGAGCTGTTTAATACCCTCCTTTCCTACATTTATATCTATATAATTTTTTTTTAATTTACTAGACCTATTAATAAGGAAATATAATTTAGTTATAAATGATTATTAAATTTTCTGTCAATTATGAATTTATATATTCTATAAAATATTAATTTATTGATTCTAGTAATTTATTTTTTCCTTTTTAATATGATTTCTTGGTTTCAAAGTATGAATCAGAAAGTTCAAATGAATAATTTTAAATTTTGATTACATATTTGTCAATATAGCTATTAATGTTAGAATTTATATTGATAAAAATATTTGAAATAGTTTTGTTTCAATTAAAATTTAATGTTAAGAGAAATTCTTAAATCAGAATACTTAATATTTATTAGATTATATTTAGTTAAATTTTTATGATGATGATGATTTTAGCATACAAATATCAAAAATATATTATTTAATTATTATCATTTGTAATATATAATATATTACAAATAATATATTTCTGTATTAAAGTCCAAAAAATTAAAATTATCATATCTTACTTTATTTTTATTATAATTTTCATAAATAGATATTGCTATGCTCATAGATTAAATATAGTATTGTTAGTTTGTATTTATTGTATAAAACAGATGACATGAGTTCAAGCTTCACTTTAAAAATATTTTTCAGCTAATTAATAGTACTTATTAAATAATAATAAATTTATTCAGTGATATGCAAGCACAGAAATATAGAGAGATTGAACAGTAATACTCGCCTCTTTCCATTTACAATAATAAAGTCTTTTTTTTATTAAAGAATTTAACTATGGCAACAATCATACTCATATAACAAGGCATAAGAACCTGCATTACTTCATGAGATCAAGCCAATTGTTAACATTGAGAATCAAGCCACTGTAAAAACATGAGAGTAGAAATTGTTCTTGCAAAATACCATAAAGAGCATAGTTGAATTTTCTTATTTTCCACTTACAATATCTTGATAAGAGACAACTGATTTGTAATTTTTGCAATTGTGCCTAAATTATGAAGCATATTTTAATCAAATGCCTTTATTTTATTATAAAATATATATGGAGTTTTAATTGTTCTATTATAAATTTCCTTTAAAGAATTTTAATTATTCTGGCCTTTTTTTTTTTTTTTTTTTTTTTTTTTTTTTTTTTTTTTTTTTTTTTTTTTTTTTTCAGATATTTGTGTTTTATGTAACATATAGTTTTTAAATATTTTTGATTTGTTTTCATATGATTTATAACAACTTATATTAGTTTTATGAATTCAGTTTTTATATTTATGTCTCTTGTTTGAATTGTTGCTATTATTATTGGTTGATTTGTTTGATTTGACTTTCTTACTTCAAATAAAAAATTTAAATTCTTTTTGCTTCTTCTGATATGAAAATAAATTTTAAAGTTCATTTTGCTGGATGTTACTGAAGATGGCTTTCTTAAGGTGAAACATCTTTACAAATAATAAATATATCAATCTTTCACTTGAATTTGTGTTGTTGTTAATATTTATTTTCATTTGTTTTGTTTGATTTTATTAAGTGTCCTTTCATATTGTTTTTGAGTGTTATTGTTTATTATTTGATAATTTTGTTTGTTTTTTACAGTTGCCTTTTAGAATATAAAAGGACTTACTAGGACTAAAAATTAGAATAAATTTATCTTTAATCAATGAGTAAAGAACTTTTAAATATTATAATTTCAGTTATTTATCAGAATAAGAAACACAGAATGATGTCTTTTGATACTAATTTTGCTTTTATAAATGTTGGATTTGATGAATTTAGCCCAGGAGATTGTTATATTATGAAATAAAAGTAAACTGCAAATAATTATATCTGGAAATAACATCAATTGATAAATAATAACTAAAATTTTAATCTTATTATTAAAATTTTAATTATGATTTATCAACTGCTGTTTTATGAGCCTGTTGTTTCCAGGTAAACTGCAAATTGTTTATTATAGTTTTTTTATGTTGACTGGTGATTAGTAGATTTTGAGATGCAATAATAAATTTTTACCAGAGTTTATTTTGTAAAAAAAATCAGGTTACTATCTGACTGTGTCCAAAAGACTGGCCTATGCCATCATGACCAGATTTTAGAAATAGTTACCAGTATGCTATATAGTATCTCAGAGTTTATTTTGTAAAAAAAATCGGGTTACTATCTGACTGTGTCCAAAACACTGGCCTATGCCATCATGACCAGATTTTAGAAATAGTTACCAGTATGCTATATAGTATGCACCATCACAAGAAAAGTCCTGATTAATACTATAAAAACTCAGCTACCCAAAGTTTTCCATATTAGCAAGTATCTTGAATTTTTGAAAAACTCAAATTTCAACAACTCTTAAATGGAAAAACTAGATTGGAATAAATATATCAATGTTGACAAAGTGACATAAATGGAAAATCATATCAAGTTAAGCATGTCAATGGAATATAATTGAAATATTGAACCCCCTTGGTCTCCCCTTTATTTCTTTGTTATCAATTAGATAACAAACAAATAGAGAACATAATATATTTAGATAGATTTTTCTACTTACAAGTTAGTCTATTATATATATTAAGTATAAAAACTATACAAACTGTGTAAAACTAGGTAGTTTTCAACTTTTGAGTTAATTCATTCCTGAATGAGCTTGCAAAATAAGAACTTGTAAACCAAGAATCAATTTCCCGTAGGCATATTAAAACTAGTTCCATTCTCAGTAATAAAATTTTGATCATAATAAAATTAAGCCCAGAAAAATCAATAGTTTATGATGAAACAATGATGCATTTATCTAAAAATAATCTAAATATGAAAACATGATCTTTAAAATTAAGAAAATTACAATTATAAATAAATTATTTATGTCATTTATGTTAAAAAGAATTTTTATTCTTTATTGTTACTGATAGATAAATATTGCTGTATATAACATTTGTTTTCAGTATTTTTCTTTTATTTCATGTTTAAAAAAATTTCTCAAACTTGGGAACATCATTAAGTAGGAACTTATTAGATAAGAATTATCTGTATATATTTTTGATTGTATCATAAATAATGATTTAAATTATTTCTTTGCTTAATACAAAAATATTATATTTTGATAAAAACCAAAAAAAACGTAAAGCCAGAATACTTGATTATATATTCTTAAAATTTAATACCTATAAATTTTCCATATTCATATAAAATATTGAGTAATTTGTTGTTGTGTTAATAAATAAACAAATATAAGAATTTTTAAAGTAGGAATTACAAAATTTCTTACTTATAAATAATTGAGGAAATAAAATAAAAGGGAATTTAAAAAAAAAATTGTTAGGAGAATTTAAATTATATGGAAAAATTTGTTTAACTTTCTATATAAGCATAAAGAAATTCAGAACAAATATATTTTTAAATAATTTTTTATCTATAAAAAAAGCTTGTATTTCTAACAGTTAATTATTCTAATAATTTTTCTGCATATAAAACAAAAGAGTTTATTTGTGAGTTGTGGCAGACAAAATCATCCTCATTAAAACTTCATAATTTAAATCTATAGCTGAAGGCTCCAAAAGGTTGGAAGAATCAGAAGAGCTTAACTGGAACAATCTTCACAGTCATTAGACGTATTTCTGGAGTATGTGAGGTTTTGCAGTTTTATACTTTTGATATTCAAATTAACTTGAAAATTGTTTAAAATTAAAGAAATATAATTTTCAAATGAATATTGATAAATGAAAAATTTCTGTCAGTCTCAAACTCATGCTCAAAATTTTTTAAATTGCAGTTTGTCCTTAATTTTCTTAATTTTAAAATTAATAAATCTTATTTAAATCTTGTAGTAGTAATAATTGCAGGTATTCCCTAGTTTACATATCTCTAACTTTACATAAAATGTTTTCCATAATTTTTTTTATGATAAAGAACTTAAACATATATGTATTTGTAAATGACAACAGTAAACATGATGGTTCACAATAGTTGAATTTTTTATGTTAACTGTTCATATTCATGTTAATTTGTTTTATATACTGTTTGTTGGTTTTAACTCTTTACATCCCATGGTATCAAATAAGAAAAACAGGTTATTTACTCTCTATGTACCAAACAAAAAATTTTTGAAAATAAAAAATTGTTTTTATTAATGTGTACAAAATGTGATTTTCTTATTAAAAATTATTTTTACTGAAAACAGATAATTTGGGCATTAAAGGGTTAAGTACAGTCAGTTCTCTACTTATGCAGTTTTAAAAACTAATAAAGCCATCTATTGTCTTATTAATAAACTAATTTATTTTGAAAAGTGTTCATAACTTCTGCTATACTGGAAGATGATAAAAAACAAGCGAATGTAGCACTATTTAGCAGAGCAAACAAAAATTAAACGGGAACGTTTTCGATCCGTTCTAGGACTATCTTCAGCCGTTAGACTTTAAAACTATAGATAAATAAATATGCGTCACGTGATATGAGCGTTAAGCCATTTCCAGGCAGAGGAGAGCGCTTTCCAGTTCCTGCGTGTTGACGATAACTTCTGATTTTTCTCGGTGTTGAATTTGCAGAGCTTTGGCAAAATAATCTTCGTCATGGTGATTAATGTGTTGTATAATTTTGGCATTGTGCCAACGGATGTTGATGTTATGTTCTAAAGCATATATAGATAAAGCTGTAGTGGTTGCCCCTTTTAATATACTGTCTTTATGTTTCTTTAAATTTTGGGATAAGTTACGATTAGTGAAGCCAATATAGTTTTCATTTCTGTTGAGATCGATGTTATGGAACAGAATGATGTAGATGCCAGGATTTCTTAGAGGGTTGATAGGGTGCTTATCGTTGCGTAGGAGGTTAAAAATATTATTAAATTTTTGATAGATTATTTTAAAGTTAGTAATGCTTTCCATGTCATGTTTAAGTTTCATTAGTGGAGGAGCTTGGTGCCAGGTGTGGTATATGGAGAGCTGTGTTGGTTGTTCAGTGGAGGAAGTGTTGTGCTGAGAATTTTTAACATGATCCAGAATATTTTTAAGAAAAAAGTTGTTGTAGCCATGCATCCTACCTAGTTGAAAAATAGTGTTGATCTCGGCGAATCTGTTGTTAAAGTGGTTGCAATGAGTGAAGGAGTGTTTAAAAAGAGTTCTAAAGGTGGCAGCTTTAACAGATAAGTTGTCAGACGAAAGCGTTCCCGTTTAATTTTTGTTTGCTCTGCTAAATAGTGCTACATTTGCTTGTTTATTAATTTATTTTTTCTTCAAACTAAAAATGGCAGATAATGGTAATAAAACAGCTTAAAAAGAGGAGAGATTATTTTGGAAAGTAAATTACACTGCTCATTTATAAGTAAAAATATTTCAATTGTCATTCATCATAAAAAAATATTTTGCATTTATGCATAAAAAAAATATGCATTATTTGACTTGTATGAAAATCTCTGGATCCAGCTAATAACATAAGCAGAGAATTGACTGTATTGTATTTCTAATATGATGCTATTCCATACAGCATTATCTTCTTTTCAGTCAGAGAATAATGTAGCTCCATGTCATGAAAGTGCAATCATTATAGTTCATCTAGCCCAAAGAATTTTAGATTTAGAATTTTCATTAAACAAAATTTTTTTTAATTTATGCAAAATTTGAGTTATGCAAACACATCCATGATTAACAAATATAGAAAAACTACTTTGTTATTACTTCAAACTTAATCACTACAAGAAGCACTAAACAGCAGGTGTACAATCAACCATCTAGCCCAAAGAATTTTAGATTTAGAATTTTCATTAAAAATTTTTTTTAATTTATGCAAAATTTGAGTTATGCAAACACATCCATGATTAACAAATATAGAAAAACTACTTTGTTATTACTTCAAACTTAATCACTACAAGAAGCACTAAACAGCAGGTGTACAATTAAAAATTTTTAGTTTGTACACCTGCTGTTTAGTGCTTCTTGTAGTGATTAAGTTATGCAAACACTTTTGTCTTAATTATTTGTATAAACTGGGGAATATCTATATATATTTATTGATTTATAGCATTATAATTAAATTTTAACAAATTAAAAAAATAATAAAAATAAATCAAATACATCATAATTTTTCTTGGGAAAAAAATTAAAATAAGAAATATACAGGTAATCCTTGACTTACGATAGTGATGCCATGGATAAATTCTGCTATTGATCAATGTAGTTGACCTGTGTGTGATTCCTAAACCTAGTGATATATGAAAAGTGACCTTTTTTTGTGTCTGATTCTTTTATCTTTGTGTTCTTTATATTTATTAAGATAATATATAGTGTTTTAGTAAACATTTGTAGTGAGAAATCATAAATTTTTGGCATTTTAGACTTCCAATGTGGGGTTTGAAATTTTTAAACCAAACTCTATTGTAAGTTGAGGATAACTTGTACTTAAAGTTATATGATCATTTCATATGCTCATTCTTGCTCTTATATTCTCGCATTCTTGCTTCTTATATGCTCATTTTTGATGTTTTAAATACATTTACAATTATCTGTATCCATTTTTCATTTATCTCTAGCTTTATGATTATAAAATTATAATGCAACAATGAAATGAGCAAACATTATTTATTTTTTTATAAATATTTATTACTTCAATTATTTGAATATATATATATATAATCAAATAATTAAGAAAAATAATCTTCTGTTTTATGAAAGCAATTTCTAAGTAAGAATTTGTTTATATGCCTGAATATCAATATTAAATACACTTTTGTCACTTATTAAATAAATAAACATGAACTATGCTTGTTATGAAAATTGATATAAATAATCAGCATATAATGACTATTACTAATGTGTAGAAATAAAAGTGCTTTCAGATTATCAGCCCCTTTCGTATAATTGGAGGTTACATAATCAAAAATTCTAAATATAACTAAAGTAAATTACAATATAAGTATTTATATAATTTTTATTATATATCTGTTATGGGTAATATGCGAAATCCGGTTAATGTCGAGATTAACCTGGAGATGTTAACATTATCCAAGAAGAGTGGATAAAGACAGAAATAGAAAGTAATTTATCTCGTTTACATCTTTTTCTGGATAATCTCAATATTAACCAATAAGAACTGGATAATGTTGAAGACTATTTTTAGAACTAAGTACAAATGGCTACAATACACTGCAATAAAACAAAAATTTCTGAACTGAAATGAAAAAATAATAAGACAGTAACATTTACCATACATAAAAAATTATAATAGAGGGTGATCAAAAACTCTACTGCTAAACTTCAGGGGGTGATAGAAAGAGACGAGAGAAGCACTTTTTGTCTTCACAATGTGTACCCTCTCCGGGACATATATTTTGAGCTTCGTGCCTTAGAAGTTTGTCTTGAACCAATCCATATTGACCGAATTATATTTCATCTCCGCTACGTTGAAAGACTGCCAAAGACACTGATTTTCTGAGAACATTTCCGTTCACAGACAAGGCATGTTTTACTAGTCAGAACAGCCATGTGTGGGCTGAGAAAAATCCTCGAGTACAATTTCCTCATACTCTCAACATCAGGTCTGCGTTAATGTTTGGACCAGAATTCTTGATGACTTTTCGATCAGCCCATATATATTTCTTCTCCTCTAAACTCTCGAATCTACTGTATGTATCTCGATTGTCTACACACATACACAGCCACCAGGCGAATAAACAAAATTTGCATATGTACAATTATTTCTTCAAACTTCGAATGTGACATTATCCAAGAACAGGTGGATAATGTCAGTATTATCCGGATAAACATCGAGAAAATAATAAACAGCCACTTCTTATTAAACATTATCCACATATTTTGGATAATGTCAACATCGTCCAGATAAAGTTGATATTATCCAAATCTGGACATTACCCATAACATATCTATAATTATCTCTTAAGAGGAGACAACAGGAAAAAAATCATACCAAGAATTTTCATATTTAAGATTAAATATTGGAAACATGATCTGGTTAATAATCCTAAATTGTATAATTTAAAAATTTATACTGTTTTCTAAAAAATGCAGTAAAACCAAGATTATATATACAGGAAAACCTGTGTTAGGTGGCCAGCTTTTGACAGCTGAGATTGTGGCCACCAGACACAGTTAACTACAAATTTCATTATTAAACATAAAAATTTAAAATGAAGTTTATGATACAGTTTCATATTGTTAATTAAATCTAAGGAAAGAAAAACTAATTAATATCTGTTTTTGGGATTTTTTCACTTTAGAATGCTCAGCTGATAGAAGATCTAGAGTCCATCTGGCATTTCTAATCAAAACATGATTTGCTGAACACCTAGTAGATGTTACACACAAAGTGCCAAAATTAAATATCACTGGCCATGGTTGCAGAACACACATGGTCATTTTACACAATAACTTGTATAAGTATAGCCACAATATACTTTGGTGGATATTAAGGTGGCCATGGCTTGCAGGTTGGCCACCAGCACAGGTTTCCTGTATATTAAAATAATAATATTTTACAATTTAAAATACAAAACAAATATTTTTAGCAGAGTTAAGATAATACTGTAATGATAGTTAATTTAATATTAATAAAATTATCAATTTTATCATCAATTAATAAGGGCACCCGGCATTGCTTGGAAATTTCAAATACCGAGATTATATGCCAACTCTTAAGTCATCATAATGTCAGGTACCCTGGTTAGAAATAAAAAAAAAATCAAATTAGTTTAAATCAGTTTATAGGTTAGGTTATGTGAATCAAAATGCCAAATCTCACAGGATATTTTTGGTGGTGGATAATTTTTGATCCCGTCACGGGTTGGCCAACATCCATGATGGATCAACTAGAAGATTGAAGGGTTGGGGTTCAAATTGGACTCCATAAATTTATGAACTTTATGAAAAATAGACAGTAAACCACACATAAATATCATTTTGCCATATCATTCATATTTTATAGCATTTGAAATTTATTGACTTGTGTTCAATTTGAATATTGATTTAACCATTATATTATATTACAGTGTTATGACTATGATATTACTAGCTGTTATGTCATCACAACAATATGTATCCTTAATGTTTTGTGAGGCCATCCTCACAAAAACATTATGGATCACATTGCATCATCTTGAATTTTCTGATTTTGCAGGATTTAAATAAAGGAATTTTCATTGCAACCCAAAAATGCACCATCCCTGGGTGATTTTGATCCAAGGCAAACTATGTTACTCATGGGATTGTAGGAAATCTCCATGCATAGTTCAGTCCAGAGGGTCAAATGGCACAAGAAACTTTTCAGAACAGACAAACAAAACATTTTAATTTTATAAATATATAGATAATAAATAGATAAATAAAATATTATCTATATATTATTATTTTGTATCTCCTTGTTGTAATTATGATAAGAGTATTATTAAAGTTAGTGATACACTATCATATCAGTATGTAAACTGTACATATATATTGTACTATAGTAATTATTTTGTATCTCCTGCCTAATAATAGGCTATATATAAAGCATATACAGTAGAGCATCAATTAACTGGAACGTCACTTATCCAAACGTAATTTTCAGTTGTCATACACAACAGGTCTCCGCCAATACTCCCACCTACAATGTGTAGGATAGGAGAATCTAAGCTTCTGTTATGTGCGTTGACTGTATGCAGAAACAATCAACAATTAAACTACTGTATATATATCTAATTAATATATTTAATAATAATAATAATAATAATAATACAAATAATTAGAAAATAAATGAGGCAGAATAACTTATGTAAACAAATAAAACATATGCATTTGAAATTTGTTTTGTATATTTTACATTGTGTTTTTTCTTATTTTTTCAGATCGATGATTATCCAAACTACCTTTGGTCCAATTAGTTCGGATAATCAACACTCTACTGTATGTCATTCTACTTTTTGTTATTAAAGTCATTCATTATAATACAGCATTCAAGAAGGAAAATAAACTTATTTAAGCATCTTCAACTATATAAATTATACAAGCAAAAAGGTTTGGCTTGTTCAGCCTTCTTCAGTTTATATTTTATGCTCAGCACGATTAAATTCACAGATAAAATAAATTGACCTTAAAAGGAATGTGTGCATATTTTGGCAGTAAAATAATAGATGATGCTATAATTGTCAGACAATCAATTCTGCATTTTGTGATTAGAACTTAATTTATTATGATTTATATAATAATAATAATAATTAATAATTATATGATTGATATTAAAAATTTTTAAAAAACAATTGAAAGTATTATGAGGACTGAACAAGTGGAATATTTTTGTTTATATAATTATATGAGGATTAAAAAATAGTTTATTTTTCTGCTTGAAGATTGCATTATACAGAATGATGTTGATGAGCATATATATAATGTTTTAAATTTTGCTATAATAAATTATAAATGTAGCATAAATTATGCAATTTTGACTTTTACAAATTGTTTTGAAATGAAAATACAATATTGCATAAGTTGGGGAATATCTGTTTTATATTCTTATGCATTAATAATGGCTGTCATATATTGCTAACCATATTAATAATTGTTAGAAATGAAAATTGATATTTTGTCTTCAAATGAAGTTTAGTTTAATATCTCAAATATTTATTTTAGATTTTCTGTTTAGTATAATAATACATCAAATATAAATAATATAAATTAGTTAAATAATATGTCATGTTTATATATATATATATTTTTTGTAAAAAATTTTAT
>AYEL01079211.1:0-65986 GCA_000484575.1 Olivierus martensii
AAAAAATAAAATTTTATTTTAAATTAAATTTATTTAGGAAATTACATAAATAATTTGTGTTCGTTAAACGTCACTAGGTTTTTGCTCTCTACTGGTTGTCGTACGCCATGGCTAAAGGCGTGAGTATTTTATGTAATTTTAAATCCATTTTAATCTATATGATAATAAATAATTGAGTTACATAAAATGTTGCAATTCACAAATATTTATTATAAAAATTATATTTAATTTCAGACACTCTATTCGACTCCTAATAACTTCAAAACTAGTAAGATTCTCATAGCTGCTAAATACAGTTCTTTTAAAATATATTTAATAGATGAACCGCCGAAATTTATATTCGGAGAGACAAATAAATCTCCAGAATTTTTAAGTAAATTTCCAGTAGGAAAGGTAAAATATTTAATAAATATTTTATTTTGCAAGATTGTAATATCTGTTAATATGTAATCATTGTTTTATTTATAATGGGATGTTGACCTCATTAAATCATTAATACGCTAATAAATATAATTTTTTCCAAAATAATGATAGTTTGTTTTTTTTATGAATATTTAACATTATTTTTTTTAATTCAATATTGTGATTTTGTTATGTAATGTAAATTGAATTCATAGGAGCCTTTCCAATAAAAATAAGTCGTCGCCACAAAATCAGAAAACTTCACGAAAAATAAGGAATAATAAATCCTTATCTAATAAAATTTTAAATATGTAGTTCTTCAAACAGCAAAGTTGCACAGCAAAATGCAAGTGAAAATGTGAATGGATACTTCAATAAAAAGAAGCTGTTGGTTGGTAGTGCTTTCAGCCTTTATTGAGTTTTCAGCCATGCATACAAATACAGGTTCTTTGTAAAACCAATTTGACTTTTCTTATAGCTTTCAAAAATATATGCTCAAACAATGACATTTTCTATGTCCTAAGCCAGTGTTTTCCAAACTATGGAGTGTGCTCCTCTAAGGAGGCACTAGTCTATTGCAAAGGGTGTGCAAGAATTAACAAAAACATCATTTTTGAGACAAACGAAAAAAATTCAAATTGGATGTTGAAAAAAATGAATCAGCAAAAGAATTATAAATACAGTACATTATATATATAGGCCTATATATATAATCTCCATACATCCAGAAACTTTCTGCTGTAGCTGTTTTAAAATATTTATCGTGTTTAGTGATTTGAAAAAGAATTGCAAGTAACGATATCTTCAATGACATCTGATTTGAGAGAATTTGTGCTGAAAAACAAGCCCACCATCACATTAATAAAATATTAGAGGTGGCCAAGCTTTGTGTCACAACGAGCTATATAGGAGAATTGCAAATAGTTCAGAGCTGCAATCAGTTTTAATATATGAGAAGAGCCACATCAGTTTTTTTTGGGTAATCTTAATAGTGCTTTCAAAAGTATTGTATATTTACATGCATTTATTTCGTATGTATGCATACTACTATTTACAATAAATAAAAAAAATTACAAATATATTATTATTTTTTAAGTATTTGCTCCATATTATCTATTCACTTTTGTGATATGGAGCCACATTGAAGGTATCAAAGAGCAATATATGACTTGCGAACTGCAATTTGGCCATCATTGAAATATGCTGTATTAAACATATATTCTATTTTTCATTTTCTTATTGTAAGATTTATTTAATTGTATTAAAAATTATTACACCATAATAAATATATATTTTTTATGTATAAGAACTTTATTTATACCAAATATGGTATATTGTTCAGTAATATAAAATTGTAAGTAGAAAGTATTTATAAAATTAGACTTATGAAAATAAGGGTATACCAATGTTTTTTATGAAAAAGGAGGGTGCAGATTCAAAGTTTGGAAACCACTGCTCTAAGCTTATTGAAATACTGCTGCTGCTCTATATTACACTGCATTTATCAGAACTTGAGTTTTATATATTTGTATCTAATTTTTCTTTATTTAAAGACTAGTTGATTTATTCGGTTTTTTTGTATAATTTCTCTATCAAACCCTCCTAAAAGTTGCAGATAATAGTAGTCCTACCATAGATGAAATTTTCCAAAAGAACTATATTCAATATACTGAATTTTCCTTCAGAAAAAGCATCAGATATGAAATCATAGCATTTAAACCAATAATAATGAAGACAAAAATATTGCTTAGTTCTTCCTTTTAATTAATGATATTTAATAGCAGTTAACAGAAAGGTCATTATTTTTAAATCTTTATTAATATAAAAATATCAGATTTTAAAAAAATTAACTTATTTTTACTCAGATGTTTTTTTCATTTAATAATTTATTTTTATTGAATCTTTTTCATTGAGTTTATTTTATGTATTGTATTCTAGTAAAAATGTTTTTACATTATTTTTTTAATATGATGTGATGTGATGTAATTTGTTTGATAAAATATGGTATCCTGAAAAGGTCTCATTAAATTATAAGAATTCTGAAAATAACTATTTTATATTAATTAATAAAGGGCTTTCATTATCAGATGTAACAAATTACTGATTTACAAAATTATCAATATTATTTGAAATTGTCACTCTCTTCTCACTTGCACAAATGGTTGATCTTCCTTTATAATAATATACCGTACATAATTTTCATACTTACACAATAGTTTCAATAGTATGTTGTGATGACTGAAACAAAAGTCCTTTGTTTAACTTTCTCATTTTTACTTTGTGTTCATATATTTTAATCTATTTTTCTTAATAATGAATTGATTATGTCCTATATTCAAATTAATCTCCATAAGAGCCTAAAAACAATGGTATTGAAAAAAATAAACTTAAGTGTATCTTTTCCTTTGCTGGCATGACTGAAAAATGAAGGGAAATGATGATAAATGCCCACTTGTTGGTGATGAAGGGAAAATTTTTAGTATACAGACTATAGGTATGTATCTAGTGTAGGTTTCGAGCTACATATTTTTGAAATTATTATTTACATCACAGAACTAATTTGTACTTTTAATCTGCTGTTAGTTTGAACAAATTTTTAATTCTGTGATGTATATCTTGGGACCTGGTACCAGATAAATATTCATTTTATTTGAAAACTTAACTGTAGTCTGTTTTTTGTCAATCTGCAGTTTTCAAGAGGAAGACCTGATAAGTTGTCTCTATATATATATATAGGAATAATTCGGAAAAGTTCGCGTTTAAGAATTGTGTTACGTGTACGTAGTAAGAGTGCATATTAAAAATTATTAAACTCGATACGTTAATATACGAGACGTCGAGCTCTTTTTACAGTGAATACTTCCACTCAATTTTATTATTACCTTAGTACTTTGAACTGTGTAATCTCCCTAACCATTGTTGTACGACTTTGAACTTTATGTGAAAAATATCTGATAGAGATGTGACACACATCCGTAATACAACACGGAATAAATTAAAAGTCGAAAAGCCTATTGCGCACGCCCAATCGAGAGTAGGAAGTTCTGAAAAGAAGTATTAAAAAAAAAAATTAAGTTAGGGAGGGTATGTCTGGGGAGATGTCAGTGCACAAGCAGTTCTAAGTTCCGGTTATCCAAGTTACACAAACCGGTTGGTTGTTGGTTATTTTCATCACCGCAGGGTTGAGATACGAACGAGTCCAGTCTGCTTCTCAGTCGATGTGTAGTTTCGTCTTTGTTTAGTTCTCTCTCTCTCCCTCTACTTCGCATTCTTAACCCGACATGGTTGCATTAAATCCCGTACCAAAATCAGTTTCGTAAAGGAATGTGAACATTTGCAAGAATTTTCAGCAACTCTGACGGTTTGCAGCTTCTGGTAAGTAACCTGCTCTAGACGATTTAGCCCCGGGAAGTTTTAGTCGAATCCAATTATAAATACACGTAATAGTTGCGCGTGTTTCATTTTTCCTACTCTTAAATGTACCAACAAAGAGCAATTTTTTTTTTAATCGACATATCCTTACGGGTGTTTGACCTAAGTATATGAGAATATCCTCTCTTTTCCCTGACCGGATGTTCTAGTGGAACGATTTAATGAATGATGATGATGACGATAAAAAAAAAAAGAAACTCGACGTACAAAATATATGCTAAAATGAATTAGACAGACAAAGCAAAGTCTGTGAAGGTCATTGAATGTTTTATTCGCTTGGTCACTTCCAAGTTCAGTCTTCTGTTAAAAGCTCGTAACTCCATCGGCGTATCACAATACATTTGTATGGTTAAATAATTTTCCATTATGTCTGCAGTTTTGGATGTATTTCGAAGGCCAAAATTTATAAAACAAAACAATCGTATAGTGTTTAGTTCTATCCGTTATTATTATAATTTACGTATTTTAAAATTCGTGTGCATTATTGTTAGAAAGGAGGAATTTAAACGTCAAGGAAATGAAGAGTAATGTCCTATATTTCATTTCTTTAAACGGAAGTTAATTTCCTGTGGCATTAACATTGATTTTTCGCGTCGATTGTAAATATTAATAATTATATTATTGATTGATTTTCGATCAAAAAAAAAAAATTCGTTTAGGTTATTCACCTCATTGGAGTGACATCATATTAATTTCTGTGCTGCCAGTTATTAATGAAAGGACCTTGACATATATTATAATAATAATAATATTTCCTCGTTCTTTTCAGGCATATGTTTTAATTGGGTTTGTATAAACAAATTTGTGTGTGGTTTAGTATGTTTCTCGTGTTAAGCGTTTAATAACGAACCCACCTGCCCAGGTGAGTTATCGGTCGATGTGCGCATGTTCCATTTCTGAATGGGGGTGGCGGTGCTTTTTAGCCATTGTTGTAGATTCTAGGCCAAGATGACAGTTAGCTGGAAGATCATATCGTTCCGAAGTTGATGTTTTTCTTAATCATCTTTTTGTATTTGTATTTAGGAGGTTTCAGATTTGTTTGTATACTAGATACATCATAAACGTGAGCTTTAGAATTATCTTTTTACATAATTCTGTGTTTTCTTATATTTCTTTATATTATATATATATATATATATATATCACATATTTACAAATATTTATCATTTAAAATATTTAATGTATCTAAGAATAACAACTTTTTATCTTGTAAAAATAAATGATATCTTAATTGCTGTTATATCAGTTAAGTAGTTTGTAAGTTCTTAAGTTAATATTTAATTTATATTTATTTATTTTTTAAATGTATACATTTCTTTCAATAGGTATTTGTTATTATGGAATCCAGTAATGATAATTCAGAAGACAGGAGGAATGATGAAAACTGTTGTATGTGCAATCCACAAATATGCAGTTCTTATGTTTTAGGAATGTTTGCTTGTATCTTGGTGATTGGTGGAGTTTTTCTTTCTTTTCATAAATGGGATTACATGTGGCTAATAGTTTCGGCTGTTGGAATAGTTTTAATTTTATTGGGTGCCCTGTTACATTTTTGTGGGACTAATGCTAGTCAAAAGAATGCAAAGAAGAGACATCAGGTTAATGAACAAGATCTTCATGAGCATCTTCTGCCAACGGCTCCACCTTTAAGTAATGCCTATTCGGTAAGCCAGTTGTCGCTAAATATGCTTCCGCCTTATTTTTCTGCTTTGGATAATATGATATCTACTCAGACATCTCCTTCTGCACCACCAAATAGTGATAACATTAGCCAAATAATACAAATCAAAGGGCAAAGTTTTATTTTGTTGCCTATATCAGAGAACATCATTCCTGACAATACAGAAAACTTAACAAGGTGGAATCCGACATTAATTGGGCCCAAGGAACAAACTAAGTAAGAAAATATTTTATTTTGTAAACTGTAACAAAACTTTTTCAAATAGTAGTATATTTATGTTTTAATTAATAGATCAGGAGATCAAGTAGAACTAATTAAGTACTGGTTAAAATCAATTATCGGTGACCAGAATTTCTGAACTCTTTTTTTTTTTTTTTTATTGAAAATTTTTTATTTGCATATATATATTTAAACATGTTTGAAGAAATTGTGTCATTTTTTTTTTTTAGTATTACAGGTTCAGTAAAGAATGTAGAATATATATTTACTTATTTAATTCTACATGATCATTTTAAAGAAAAATAATGTTAAATGATGATGATGATCAGATATTCACTTCTAAAAAAATTATTGATGAAAACTGTAAGCATAAGGCAGTTAGGGAGTAGCATCAATTAAAATTTAAAATAATAAAGTTCATTAGCTGGTGCTGTTTTCACTGAATATAAAATAATTATAATTATGATGATCAAATTTGTTACATTAATACAAAAATTCTAAATTGGGAAATTACAGGCCATATATAGACATACAGAATTTTCAAGTAAATATATGTTCATTGGCAAAAATTTAAGACATCTTTTAGAATATTAGATCTAATATTAAAGGAATTAATGTTGTTTAAAACTAGTTGCTAGTACCATAAATAATTGTAATTAACATAGTTATAATACAAAACTATATATTTGAAACACGTTTAAAAATAGATAACTAAATACTAATTAAAATAAAATATGCACAGAGATATTAACACTTCACTATTATAAATTATTAATTGAGTATACTATTCCACATGCTAGTTTTTGAGATGTAAGAATTTTTGAGCATATTACAAGAAACTTGAATTGATAGAACTGATCTGAAAATTTAACTGTTTTGTTCAGGATAATTTGAGTTTTAATGTGTGAAGTTTTATTCATTTGTAAATAAAATCCAAAGGATTGTAAATTATTAAAATTTATGGTATAGATAATCCATATTTATTATATTAAAGTATGAGCAATTGTTTTCTTAAATTTGTTGCTCTCTTTGAATTATATAAAACGACTAATATTGCAATAAAATTTGATAAATTCAACCATTTTACTAATATGTAATAATAATAAATCTTAATTTTCATTAACTGTTTTGAATTTTTCTAGTTACATATATTAACAGAAATTTTCTGTAAAATTTTGGAGATAATCTGTTATTTAAATAACAAATGCAATTTTTAAATGTATGAAGAATATCAATAAATTTTCTAATTTGCCTTATTTCTATAATCTCTTGGTATTTTGATTGAATTATCATAAAATATAATTACTCACTTTGAATTAATAAATCATTATATATTAAAAATTAAATTTATTCTTTTTTTCCAAATTCATATTATATTGAATTTGCTTTTATATCATTAAAAGTAAATGTTTACCATACAAAGATAAAAGAACTCTATTAAACAATGTCCATATGCTTGAAATATTAATTCAAAGGTACAGTAATAACACTGCTTAATATGAAGGATTCATTCTAAATTTTCATAACGTTAAATGGGGTACTTCTTTGCAAAAATATGGGATCAGTGATAAATAAGTACAATTTATTACATTTTATGAAATTCATTTAATATATAACTTAGAATTACATAAATAATACAAAAGTTTGAAAATTAATTTAAAAAAAAAATTTTCCTTCAATTTTTTACAGAAAAAATATTTAAAATTTAAATATTGTTATAGTGAAATAACATTATGCGGGTTATTACTGTATATTATTTAGATTATTATAACCTTATTAGTTAAAATATATACGATACAGATATTCTCTGGTTTATGTAAATAATTGGGACTGAAATTATTTTATGCAAGTTGAAAAAAAAAAGATTTTAACAAAATTGGATGGAATACAGTGATTGCTTAATTTATACTTTAAGATATTTTGATATATTATTCTCTGACTAAAAGAAAATTCCACAGAGAGTGACATTGTACCAGTAATATGATACTGTATTTGAAATCAGCAAACAATATATATAATAAGCATAGTTGAATTTTCTAATGTTGCAAATCATCATCCTATATTTTATTATTATACTTTATTTTTATTCATTTAAAAATAGAAATTTGTTGAGAAATGGGAAATATAAATAGTAATAATGTAATCAGTTTTGTTTTTTATGCAAAATTTATAATCTATATTTTTGCAAAATAATAGAAAATAATTCTTGTTACTTTTATTTGTTTTTTTGTTAGTTTTATAAAACATTTGTAATATGCCAAAAATTAGCTCATTCATAAAATAGACCATTTTTGTTATATTTATAAGCTAGTATTTTTAAGAATATTAGCTTATAAACTTAATAGAAATGTTACAAGTGAAAATATTTAAAATTTTTTGAAATATAATTTACATAAGACTTTTGTATTTAAGGATAAAATTTGCATTTTTTATTAGAAGCCATTTCTATACTATATGCTATGCTATGCTATTTTACTGCATTATTACAGTATATTTAGCCAAACAAAATTATTTAAAAAAATTATGGGAAAGTTTTGTATAAGTTGGATAAACCGAGGAATACCTGTTTATGATTCTAAGTTCATTTTAATTTCTTTCTAGTTATTTAAAAACATAATTTTTCTTATTTTATTTTCAAGCAATTTTTCCTTTAGATATTATCTACAACAGTAGAGTGTACTTGCAAATAATTTGCAATAAAAAGTCAATTTTAGAATTCTGCATGACTGATCTCTATCTTATTAACAGTGGTATTTTATTATATATAATCCTATGCCAGAGGAATTTGACAGACAATATACAAAGCAGTTACTCATATAAATTTTGCAGATTTTCCTATTCTTTGTTTCTTTAAATTAACATCAAAAAAAGTTTGTAATTCATTTGAATAATGAAAGTTTTGTATTCTCTTATGGATTAATAAGAGTAAGATTAGTTTATTAAAAAGCCATATACAATGAGATATTTTTACATACATTTTCTATAACATTTATTGAATGGAATCATTAATTCATTGCTAATTTTTTATAATGAATAATTTTCCTTTAATTTTTAATATTTTATGATCAGATCAAATATACTTATCACAAAATTTATTTTATTAGTTTACACTCATTTCCCCTTTAGTCCACTGAATCAAGGAATTACTAATGCATTTGCAAATATTTCATTATACATTAGTAGCTTGTTGATTCTGTGAAATAAAAGAGGAAATGTTCTACTAATAAAAATTATTAAATTCCAAAGTTTGTTACAATCATAAGACAATAGTTAATATATAGATAGTAAATAATAAACATTCAACAGGTAAACACCATAACCAGTTTAATATATTATTACTGTAAACATAACAATAATATAGTACCAGATAGATCAACACACATTGTATACTGAATGAAACAATGAATTAAAATCAATTATAAATACAATATAGTATAGCAATTTTTATTTCATATAGGGTTGCAGAATCTGATGGCAAATGATCCAACTCAGACTCCAACTTTTAAAAAAAAATCTGACTCCGACTCTAAAATTTCTAAGGTCCGACTCCCAAATCTGGGCAGTTTAAAATTCTGACTCCGATTCCTGACTCTGCAACCCTGATTTCATATATTAAGGTTTTGTCAATACTGTTTGTTAGTTTGATAAGTGTGTGATATTTCTTGGATCTGGACAAAACTGTAATATTGGAGGTTATCTGTTAAATATGCATCCTGTTAAATTAAGGCTTTCCAGTATTTGTATTTTGTTGGTCTCTGATGCTGCTGTTCTAATTATTATCACATACCAAAAACAATTTTGGATGGATGTTCTAAAATGCAAAATTTGTTATGAAGTGAAAAATTCAATAAATATGAAACTGCTTTAATCAAAACAAATGTTTATTTACATAGAAAAACAAATTCTAAATTATTACATATTCATCTTCAATTAATGATAGAATAAATTTTTATAATTTCTTTTTAATTTTAAAGTTGAATATAGATATAACATCTTTAAATACATATTTCAAAGTGTTTTAAATTTCATTTAAGTATATATAAGAGTTTTTTCCTATAAAAACTGTCATATAAGTCATAATATTTAAACCAATCATAATGAAGATTGAAATATTGCTTAAGTTCTTTCTATTAATCACTGAAGTTTAATGGCAATTAACAGTGCCTGTTGCTTTTTAAAATTTATAATGTAGTATAAATCTTTCTTTTTTTAAATATGATGATTGATTTATTTTTGAATCATTTTCAATATTTTTATTTATTATGTTGTTAGATAAAATTATTTTCATATTTTTTTTCATATGAAGTGATATGGCAACTCTTTTGACAAAATATGATAATCCTGAAAAGGATTGTTAATTAAATTATAATAATTCTGGAAATATTTTATGTTAATTAAGAAAAGTCTTTCATTATTGGATGGCAATGAATTATAGATTTATCAAACTTATCAATATTATTTGAAATTCTCAGTCTTTTCTTACCTGCTTTATTAAACTGTTGATCTTTTATAATAAAATTATATAATTTTCATATTTTTTACTGGCAGTTTCAATAGTATATATATCATCTTTTGGACTGACACAAAAACCCTTTGTTTAAAATTTCTTATTCTTAAAATATTGAAGAGCATGGTAAATAATATTCCTTTCTTAACAATGAATTGATTATCCACATTCTACACTTGAATTAATCTCCACTATAATTCAAAAACAATGGTATCAAAACAAATAAATTTATTTTAGTCCTTTCATTGCTGGTATGACTGTTCAATAAGTACTCAATTCTCATTGCTTGAAAACAAAGGGAAAACTCTTAGCTTAATTATTTTATAGTCTATGCACTTAGAATTCTGGAGAAGTCTATTAATACACATGGTTATGACCAATATAGTTTCCAAGCATTCAAAACATTTTTACACAATAAACAATAAACTGATTCTTTAACTGTTGTTTACTATCATATTCATATTTTTTTGTTGAGATCTTTTTCATGAAATCATCAGTGAATTGAGACAGAATGAAATTCTGAATAATGGCTTGGATATTTAGAGTTATAGCCATGCCAAGAATTTGTCCTTAACCATTTATACAATTGGCAATTCTCTACTGTCCTTTTATTAGCTGATATGGTTTGCATTAGAATCATTTTTTGTTGATTAATATTGAAGCTATGAAATCAATATAATAAAAAAAAATGGAACCCATAATCAACAATCAAATCCAAACAATTCTTATGAAAATAATTTAGAATGAACTGTAATTTTAATTAATTAAATTTTGAGTAATGTGGTATCATTTAGTAATTAATAATTTAACTATGATTTTGTCATATTACCCAAAATTGATAATTAGACTTAAATTGATAATATAATAATTCTAAATTATTCCTACAAGAACCATTGCATTTGCTTTAGTTATTGTTTAAACCTTCATTCTAAAATCTACTGAAGGATATTTAACTAAATAGATGGGGCATTTATATGAATGAAGGATTTTGATGTTTTAAATGTTGTTCTAATCAATGTTTAGTTATTATTCTATCATTATTAAAACATTATGATGATCTCTTTTTAAAATAGATGCAGCTCTTTCTAGCCAAAGCAGTCTATAATAAAATAAGATTTCTTCTGGGATGAAGTATTAATTTTTGACTTTGGCACAAAAGGAAGAGATTATTAAAGAAAAATGGGACATTTACTGTATTCTGTTCTTTTGATAAAATCATAGTTTTGATGATGATAACTAAACAATGTAATTAATATTCATGATACAGAAACATTATTAAATACCTAATTGATCACACTCATGCTTTATTAATAAACTTCTGTAGAATGTTTGCTTTATTTATTTTAAATACAGATACTTCTCTGATCTGCATAAAACTTGCATTCCTAAAACCATTAAATAAGTCAAATTTATATAAATTATTTTATTATTATAATAAAATTAAAAACATTATATGTTATACATATAATCTACTATAAGACAGAAGATAAGCAATATAATATAATGCATATGTATAATTTATATCATATAATGATAAAATTAATTATTACAACATGCAATATCAATAACACTGTAACTCTTTTTACAGTGTTATTAATTACTGTAACTCTTTTTACAGTAATAATATAGCCATTATTACAATTCTAGCATATAAAATTACAGTACTAGTATGCATGTATTATACTGTATATTAAAAAGGAGAATGTCACTGAAACGATGGTCTGTAAAGCAGCCATCTTTTCAATGGACAACATCTGACATCATTAAATTGATAAATATTTAATTAAAGCAGTTTTAATAATGATAGAGGAGTTTCTTCAATGAGAGGAAGGTAGTTCCTAGATTACAATCTTAATATAAATTATAAATGATTATTTTAAAAAATATTTTTCATATAAAGTCAAATTTTTATTAGTTCCGAAGTTCGTGTATTTATATACTTATTTGCTATCTATTTCAAATGCTTAAAAAGTTATATGTACTTATATATTTAGCTAGAAAAAATTGATTATTATAAATATTTCATATTTTTTCAGTTCACTTAACATATTTTGCACAAATTATAACTCAGAAAATATGTTCATAAAATGAGAATAATTTCTGAGATTTTGTGAATGTTAATTTTGGAAGTTTTTGAGTATATGAAAAGTTTAAATATTTTATTCATTATAGATAAATTTTGTTGTTAATTATTTTTCAATATATAGTTTGTATATAAATTTTTTTAATTAGTATAAAAGTCATTATATATTCAATTTTTCATGGAAGCATGACAAGTAGAAATTTTAATATTTATTGATATTATCTCTGGATTCTTGACTTTTTTGCTGAATTTTAATCCTGGGATTGAGTAATTTATGATCTCAGAATTTCATGATCCTTTACTCATTTATAATAAATACAAGAAATCTTCAAATTATGCAAATTCAATTAATATGAAAATATTAATCTAGAAAATCTTTAAACAATTATAATTTAGTGTATAGTACTGTATTGCAATTTTATATGGTACTATCACAATGATGTTTATTTAATGAGAGTTAATGTCACTATCATTACAATAGCTTTTATGTTGATTCTCAACATCAAAGTTATTGTATGTTGTAATAATTATCATAATATGATGTAAATGTATATCATATAATGATAGTTTTATCATCTCTCCTGCCTTGTAGCTAGACTATATGTACAATGTTTAATGTTAGTTATTATTATAAGAATAAAACATTATATAATAATTTATGCTGGCAAATTCAACTTATATAAAATTTAGCATATTTAACATTATCATGAATATAAATCTTTTATAAAAGTTAGATTTATAATATAGCTTAACTCATAGAATTTATTGAGAGTATGACTTACAGAATTTATTGAAAGAGTATTTACAATACCGACTTTCTTGTATCAATATTGAGCAAGACTAAACAAAATCCAATTAATCAAACTGAAATTTTTTAGTAAAGTATTGCAAAGAGCAACAAACCAATAAAATACAAGAAATCCAATTTATAGGATCTAATATCTAAGTACTATATATTAGAAAGCCAGAAACATCTCAAATAGACAATGTTCATTTAATTCCCTTTGTGATTTTTCAGTTATCTGAATTATTATTGAAAATGCTTACATTAGAATTTGTAAAAATTAGTTTAAATCTTAAAATTACAATTAACTGAAAATTGCTGCATATGAAATGAAAAAAAAAAAAATTATTAAATTTTTGATACAATCCAATGTTTTAAATGTTATGCAATTTTGTTAATACTTTCATAAATTAAAAATAAACAGAAGCAGAAAAACTGTATTGTTAATATTTTCTATAAAGTGAAAATCAGATTATTTTAAATAACTGATTTAAGATTCTAAATCAATTATTTAAAATCTCAAATGCCTTCCATAATAGATAAATTTCCATAAATTCAAATCATCAAAAGTTGTATGCTGTGAATTTTTCACATTTTAAAATGTGGCGTAAAAACATTAGTTTCTATCAAGGAAGTTAAATGAATACGTTATTGCAATGTTATATGCTACAAATATTATATTATATTATGAAATTCAAATTAACATTTCCTTAGCCATAAAATTCAGACTTTCTTATAACATTTTGAATTAAATCAAAATAAATTTGTTGCATCGTTTGGTCTTCATTTTGTGCTATGAAATTCAAGTTTTAAAATGGGAACTGGAGAAATATTAATCACAAATCAATTTTATACAGTGGTGATTGGTTAACGAATATAATCCGTTCTAAGATAATGTTCGTTATCAGAATTGTTCATTAACCGATCATCGATTTACCATAGGTTTTTATGGGAATGTTCATTAACTGATCATCGATTTACCATAGGTTTTTATGGGAATTTGATTCCAAGAAAATGTTCGTTATCCAAATTGTTCGTTAACCGATCATTGATTTACCATAGGTTTTTATGGGAATTTGATTAAATTAACCGATCATCAATTTACCATAGGTTTTTATGGGAATTTGATTAATTCATTTTGGAGACCCAAAAAAAATAAATAAATAATTATAAATTTCTTATTATGTGGAGACCCAAAAAAGACATAAATAAAAAATTATATAATTTTTTATTTATGTTTATTTATATGTAAGACCCAAAAAAAAAAACAGTAAGAAATTATATAATTTTTTATTTATGTTGGAGCCAAAAAAAAAATAAATAAAAAATTATATAATTTCTTATGTTTATTTATATGTAATAATCATAATGTATACATTCATAGTCTTGCATTTTAATCTATTATGTTTATTTTCCGTTAAAGAATCTGTCCAATGTCGATAAGAATTAAAAAATCATTGTCTTGATAAATCATAAATAATAATCGTAGCACCGAAACAGATAAAAACAAGTATAGTTTTATAGTTTTTACTTCTTTTTATCTGTCTCTGTGCTATGATTATTATTTAAAATAAAATATAGATATTAAAAACAAATGATATTAATAATTTATACATTAGAATGAGAAATTCTTTGGAATCCAACTGTTTGAAAAATAAATCTTAATTGTACATTTGAAGTAAAAAAGAAATGCCTACAAGTATTTTTTTTTACATGTATCCCTTAAATTTAACAAATTTCTAGATATACCCATCTGATTAGTTATTTCGTCTTCAGAAAGTCCAATAGTAGTGAGGGTAGCAACTATATTATCTATGAATTTTCTTTTGGTTTTAAAAAAAGACTGCATTCAAATTCTAATACTACCTAATACTAGTTATAATTTTTATGAGATGAAAATAAAATCACAATATTGGCATTAGAATTCCATTAAGCACTAAAAAAAATATAAAACAAACAAATATTGGGCCCATAAAAATACTTTTTTAACAGACATTCGTCTCAAAATCATCATTATATTCAATATCAGATAAATCTAAACAATATATGGTTGTGAAGAAGGAAAAATTAAAACAAATGTACATTTAATGACAGAAAATTTTTCAATGAATATTATAAAAATGGGAAAGTATAGTATTTTTAAAATAGAAACAGCTTTTCCAATACGTAAAACAAATATTACTGCTTTCTTTGGTGACTAAGTTTCTAATTATTTCAAAGCACTTTTAAGCAGACCAAGATAAGCTTTTTTAAAAAAACTTATCTTGGTCTGCTTAAAAGTGCTTTGAAATAATTAGAAACTTAGACACCAAAGAAAGCAGTAATATTTGTTTTACGTATTGGAAAAGCTGTTTCTATTTTAAAAATACTATACTTTCCCATTTTTATAATATTCATTGAAAAATTTTCTGTCATTAAATGTACATTTGTTTTAATTTTTCCTTCTTCACAACCATATATTGTTTAGATTTATCTGATATTGAATATAATGATGATTTTGAGACGAATGTCTGTTAAAAAAGTATTTTTATGGGCCCAATATTTGTTTGTTTTATATTTTTTTTAGTGCTTAATGGAATTCTAATGCCAATATTGTGATTTTATTTTCATCTCATAAAAATTATAACTAGTATTAGGTAGTATTAGAATTTGAATGCAGTCTTTTTTTAAAACCAAAAGAAAATTCATAGATAATATAGTTGCTACCCTCACTACTATTGGACTTTCTGAAGACGAAATAACTAATCAGATGGGTATATCTAGAAATTTGTTAAATTTAAGGGATACATGTAAAAAAAAATACTTGTAGGCATTTCTTTTTTACTTCAAATGTACAATTAAGATTTATTTTTCAAACAGTTGGATTCCAAAGAATTTCTCATTCTAATGTATAAATTATTAATATCATTTGTTTTTAATATCTATATTTTATTTTAAATAATAATCATAGCACAGAGACAGATAAAAAGAAGTAAAAACTATAAAACTATACTTGTTTTTATCTGTTTCGGTGCTACGATTATTATTTATGATTTATCAAGACAATGATTTTTTAATTCTTAATAGATTATATTTTGTTTTCTGTTCTATTATTTTTTAAATTATACTATCCAAATAATACATATAAATTAATAAACAATTAGCATATTTGAAAATTTGATATTTTAATTATTTCTAGTATAATAATAATATAGTTATATAACCTTCTAACATAAGAAGACAACATCTTCAATATCTAATGTAAATGCCCTAGTAACTGGTTATCAGCCCACACAGATATTGTTTTTGCATACTATTAAATAGACAAGTTTCTTGGTAAAAATAAAATTTAAGTTTAATATTAAAAACATATTTTTTATTAAATTATAAAATTAATAATTAGCATTTATATAGTTTTTTTATTGATGTAGATGTTTGCTAATTTGCATTAAAACTTTTAAAAAATTTTGTATATTTTAAAGTGAAGTTTCCATTATTTACCGTATTTCTGTTTTGTTAGATTAAATCATGAGGACAGTCTGCATCAGATATTATTATTAAGATTTAAATCAAAGATAAATAATTTACTTCTGTATACTGGAGTAAATCCAGTTGAATATTTTTCTGTTTTAATTTAAAAAAAATTTATAAACTAATTTAATAAATTTTACCAGACCAAATTTTTAAAAATTTGAAAAATTCTAATTTACCATTAACAATAAATTAAGCATCAAAAATTAATTAAAATTATTGTGTAGAATGAATAGTTATATATGTAATATAGCTACATAAAATATGTATTTTTCATTTTATACAATCCCAAGAAAGAATTGAAACATTTAATCTAATAAATTAATTCTGAAGAACTTTGGTCTAATAAATTTTTCATTTTTGAAAAAATATGTCTCAATAACATTGCATTTGCCAAACAGAGATTAATAATAATAATAAAAATTATAACCCTTATGTAAACTGAAACCTAATCTTCTAAGATAATAAACTATTTACCATGCAGACATCCAGTTGAGAATATTTCAATTAAAATTACAACAAAAAACATATTTTGCACATAGAATGAATCTAATATTGAATATTGCAAAATGAGAAATCAATAGATAAATGCACTGAGCTGAAAATAGTATACATCTTTTCAGAATTATCAATAACTAAATATACAGCACATTTGGCAGTAGTGACTTCAAAAATGTGCTGTATATTTAGTTATTAAATTAGTGTTACAGGCAGTTCATATAACGTTCAAAACAGAATTATCAAATTTCACTGATACAATTAGGCAGAAAATAATTTTTAATTTTTGAGAATTGAGAATTTAATTAATGCAGAATGATTCATTATAATGCAGTAATATGTTCATCTTTGCCCAACTAATATAAGAGAATTTTCTAAAAACCTTTAAAAAAATCTATAAATGCAGTACTTTATTTTATTCTGTATAAATATCTGATATATAATGGACTGCAATGTCGTCATATCTCTCACTTTTATTATAGATGCAATCCTGACTTATATAAAGTTGTTTCACTGACTGATCTGTTTATATAAGTGAAAACATGTATGTAGGAGCATACCATCATTTGATAATTCTGAAAAAATTACTACAAATGAAATAGACAGTTTTGACATTGTATTAAGCTGAAACTACTGAAAATAAGTACAGCACTTTGAGAGTTTCCCTACAGAAACATGCAAAGTTTAAATGAGATTAAAGATGCCTGATGTTTGCTTCTTGGTTATGTGGCAGATACCAAGGCAGTAGTCAAATTCTTCCCAAACTTGTATCAGCATGTTTTTAATAACTTCAGCAATTGCATTAATGATTCTTTGTTTCAAGTCATGTAAATTAGCAGGAAGAGGAGGGGCAAAAATGTTATCTTTGTTGTTTGGCTCACAAGAAAAAAGTTATACGGTGTTGATGGCCACCATGAAGCTGATTTAAAGTTAGGCAGTTGTTGTTAGAGGGTGCATGGCCGATTCAGTGCTGTGAAAGATTTTCATATGGACATCACAGATGTTGATGCCAGTGTGGCAGAGCTGTATCTTGTTGGAAAATGAAATTGTTACTGTCTTCATGCAGCTATGGCAACAACCATTCAGTTAGCTTATTCAGAAAAGAAGATCCTATTACAATGTTTTCTTGAAAAAGAAATATCCACATACTTTCCTTGGATACAGTGCAAAAAATGTTCACTTTTGGGGAATCCCTCATATGCTCCATTGATGATCTGAGATTTTCGTCCCCCATCATATTAAATATTCTATTCGATAAATTTGCAGCTCAGGTGGAATGTGGACTCATCACTAAAAATTAGATAATCATGAAAATTATTTTCTTTACATCATTCTTGCATATCTTCATAGAAAGCTGCACATACACTTTTGTCCTTATCAATTAAATGTTACAACAGCTGAAGTCAGTGCACTTCACTTTCAACTGCCAACATAGGATTTTCCATTTAGTGTTTGTGGAATTTTTAACTTCAAATTTCTCCTTAAGGATTTCCTAGGTTCCATGCATAACTGGCCCAAACATGCTCCACTTATTCCTCAGAAATTGATGATCTTCCAAACTCTTATCTTTGTACAAACATCCTGTGAATTTGAACTTTTGTACCAATTATAAATGGATTGTCTACTCAGAGACATCTTCCCAAAATGTATTTGAAAATGCTATTGCAGTGTTTCCCAAACTTTTTCTATGATGGAACACTTAACAAATCCTGAAATTTTTACAGAACACTTTGATTATTTTATATTATAGGTAGATATTAATAAATAAATAAATTAGACAAAACAAACATTTTTTATCAAATTGTAATTATGTAAAATAATTACAATTTGAATTTTTTCAATTTTGAGTCCCATACCCCATTTTTTCAGGAGAGATCAGAGTTCAGATTTAGCTTATTAACTAAAACTAATCTAATACGACCATAAAACATATGCACATATGAGAAATGATGAAATTGGGAGAAAAATGCCTGTATCTCTAATAGTTTTATCCTTTATGATCAATATATTTTTGTTTCTATTCAGGGGATCTTTATATATACATTGAATTTATACAAGTCTGGGATGGCTTGTATATAAATTTTGAAATTTTACTGCTATTTTAATAAATACATATATATTATATTACATACACACACCCACATTCTTTTATGACTATACTACATGTATATATATAAACATTTTGGCAACTTTGCACATATTTCTAGTGATACTAATAGTTCAGCTTCATTGCCTAAAGACCTTTGTGCCACACTAAAGGTACAAAGTATTTTACTTTGTCATGTTCTAATTATTTTTAAGTGAAAAAATTTCCTTTAAAAAAGAAATTGTTACTTTCCTCATGGAATATATTTCCTGATAAAGTGGATTCAATTAGTGAATTATGTTTTTTCTTTTTAGAATACATTAACCACACTGTGCACAGTGTGGTTAATGTATTCCAAAAAATTACTGCATTAAAGTATTATTTCCCAACTTTCAGTACCATGTATCATTTTTAAATTTTAACAATATCAATATATCTCTTTCAAGCAAATGCAATTTAAACAAATTTTTAATTTAGTCAAATGGGTGAAATAATTATAAAGATATTTATTTTTTTAACATTTGCATTATAATAAATTATATTTGTGTTAAAATTTGCAAACCAAGACAAAAGAAAGGCAGTCAAAATTTAAAAAAAAAAAAAAAAAAAAAAAAAAAAAAAAAAAAAAAAAAAAAAAAAAAAAAAAAAAAAAAAAAAAAAAAAAAAAAAAAAAAAAAAAAAAAAAAAAAAACATTTTATACCCCTAAAGAACTTTTGTGCACCACACCAGAAAAAATGTGTATCACACTTTTGATTATCTTTATTATATTTCATCATTATCAGTCTTTTTTTTATCTTGAAACTTTTAAAGAAATCTAATGATTGATGAAAAATACTTTGTCTGAGTACATTCATTTATCTCTGAAAATTAAAATCAAGTTTAAATAATTTTATAATAAGTCTAACTTTTAAGAATGAATAAAGAGCATTATTCTTTTAATTTTGTATTCAGTCTTCTTAGCAAAATATGCTAAAATAGTCTGAAATAATTATATGTTTAAAATATATTATTATGAAAAAATTAATTCTCCTGAATATTAATAGAAACTATATTTCTCATTATTTACACTTGTCCTTATTATCTATTTATATATAAAACATATAAGCAAAAAATGTATATACAGTAAAATTTAAAAATAAAAATATTTCAAGTATAATTGGAGATGGAAATGATTCAGCTATCAATATTATAAAGATTTTAAAACAATTGCCATCAGAACTATTCAATTAATAGCTTTTTTTTTGTAATTAATTCAGCTCAATTTTTAAAAGTGGAAATATATATTTATTAAACTTGAAGATCTTTCAGCTTTATTAATAAATATATATTTCCACTTTTAAAAATTGAGCTGAATTAATTACAAAAAAAAAGCTATTAATTGAATAGTTCTGATGGCAATTGTTTTAAAATCTTTATAATATTGATAGCTGAATCATAGCTTTTTATTTAAGAAATAGATTTTTTGAAAATTCCAGATTAAATGTTTTTTAATTTGTAAATAATACTGATACAAATACAAACACTAGGAGAATAATTTTGAAAAATTTTTGTATCATAAATGTCATAAATTTAAAGATTAATAGATACTCTGAAGTTATGAATAGTTAGTATTTATATATATATAATAAATTTTTAGTTAAATTTAATTGAATTAAAACAATTAATGTTTTCAAAATATAAATTCTAATTTTGCCTTTTTTCCCCAAAATAGTGTATTGATATCCAAAGGATCAAATATTGTAACAGTGCCAATAAAGGAAGATTGCGAATGTCAAACAGATAATCCACCTGAAGAAATTCAAGTATCAGTAGATATACAGTCACCTAGTAGAACAGAAACAGAAGTTCAAACTTCAGCTCAACCTAATAAAATTTCTACTACAATAAATATAGAAGATGAATCAGTTCCCAGTAATTCAACAGTTGTTGAAGCTTCAGTTTGCCAAACAGAAAATTCAGAACAAATTACTTCTGCTGCCATGGATTGTGACTCATCATCACTTGTTGAAACCAATGAAGAACAAGAAATTGATATACAAGAATGTACAGAATCAAATAGTTCATTAGAAGAAACTCAAGCTGAATCTTTAGAAACAGAAGAATCACTTGATTTAATAACTGTTGATTGTAATACAGATGACAGCTTGCCTGAAGATGAAATTAATGTAATAGATGACAATGCAAATACCATTTCTGAAAACATTCCAACATATTCACAACCTTTAACAGAATCATTGCCAGAACCTATAAATATAAATAACTGTGAATCAAATAATAACTATCCTATTGAAAATCAAACTAGTGTTACAACTCTCATTCCTGAAAATACAATAAATAGTGATGTAAATGAAAATTTTCCTGAACCTTCAACTTTAGCTACAGACTTAGTAAATAATAATGAAGTTGAAATTGGAAATATGAACATTATAATTAATGATAACTATACAGAATTCTCTCCAGATATTGATATAGCTTGCAACATATCAGTTGATCAAGGCATATGTTCAACTTCTCAAATTATGACAAATGAAAATTGTAATGGACAATTTTCAGGATACAATAGTGATATTGAAGATGCAGAAATCTGTGATAGATCATCACCACCACCAAGTTATGAAGAAGTTACTCAAGAACAATTGGCAATAGCTGGTTACGGTATAGCTTACGGAACTATATAATATTTTTCCTTTTTACATTGATTTATTTTCGATGATTAAAAATATCAGTGTTATTTTAATTTTCACACAATAAAAACAATACCAAAATGCTTGTATATACCTCGTGTTAAGATTAAATATTTAAAGTACTTTAGATGGGTATATTCTTATTTAATGAGATGAGATCTTAACAGAAGAATCTGTTAACATTTTTCTATTAAATGTGAAAAAAAAAATATCAAATTTAATCAAAGGATATTCCAGGGATATTTTTAAAAGTGTCATATATTTTACTTTTTATAATATATTTGATACATTGACAAAGTATTTTTTTGATTAATACTTAAACATTTTATAATTCTAGTTAAAGTTTTATGGATGATACAGATCTGTATTACTGTTTACAAATCATTCCAAGCTCCTTCCATATTTATATTTATATACACAATGTTGGTGTAAACTTATTTGATTATACAACTAATGTTTGTTTTTGTAGAATGATATTTAATACAAGAATAAAATATTTCAATTTATATAAAAAAAAGAGTTTTAATAAGTTGTATTTTGAGTTGGATTATCATTGCATAATATATATTAAAATTACTACATTTCCATAATCAAATGTTTTTTTACTATATATCCATCTATAAGTTCAAAAACATTTTTATAATAAAATTTTATTTGATCATTTATTCATATGAATAATTGATCCTAATTAAATATTAAACAAAAATTTATTCATTCAGTTATATGCTTTAAATACAAAAATTAAGTTGCATTTGTGTGTATTAGTATCCAAAATAGCCAATCTGGAAAATTCTGATATATAAATTAATTTACCACTTATATCAATTAAGAAAAAACTTGCATGAATAGAAATTAAAATATGTTAATTTTTCTAATCAAATTTATAATTAATAAAATTATTTTGAGACTGAATTTTCCCTCAAAATTATGTAAATCCTTTTAAAAATTTGATTAGAAAAATTAACATAATTAATAAAATTATTTTGAGACTGAATTTTCCCTCAAAATTATGTAAATCCTTTTATTATAAAATTATATTTAACTTTGAGCTGTAATCTATTTCATATAGGCAGACTTCTTCAAATTTGAATTTACATGAAAATCTCTAAAAATAATCATTATAATTTAATGTAGCGTTGCAACAATAGCTATGATACTACTAAAATGACGGTATGTGTGTTCTATCAAAGGTAATAGTAGCTATCTTATATATTACAATAATTTATTTGCACTGTTATGATCTGTTGAATTACTGAATCTTTAAAAGAATGACATTATTAGAAAACTTGTATTTTAATATAAACTGTTCATATGCATTAATATCAAAACAAATTGGAATTATAATATCTTTGATGAATAGTTTATACATTATCATTTGTTTTATGATTAACATATTTAATTATTGATATTTTTTATTAAAAAGGAATATTTTCCTCTATCCGATATACATATGCTTGATAGTAAGAGTGAGTGAATAATAATTCCGTCCTAACTGATAGATATAAAAAATGAAAAAAAAATTTATAAATGTAATTGAGAACTATATTATTTATTAATCAACTCTTAATCATAGTCTTATTATCCCTAGGACTGTACTGTAATTGTCTAAAATTCCTTAATTTTCTCCATCATGCTATGAAAATTAATGGTTCTATTCACTGATGATAAAATCAGTGAATAGAACAATTAATTTATCAATAAAGATAAGATAGTTATAACATTTTCCGTAATGCCAGGATGACATATGATGATTCTGGGATATCATAACTATGTTAATATTACAATTTAAAAAATTATTTTTTTTTTTTAAAGTGAAAATTCAAATTTTTGTTTGATACAAAAATAGAAAGTAATTTGAATTATTCCAAAAAAAGTTTGATTTTATTAAGAAAACAGGTAGATTTATGACTGTTTATTCTACTATTTATGGTGAGTTGCATAAATAAATCTGCAGGTTAAAACAGGTTTTAAATTATAGATTTAGCTTGCCTGCATTGCATGAGGTCAATTCTTTAGGATAAACTGGCTAATTTAATCGGCTAAATTTGGGCATTATTAAAATTTATTCTTTATATTATCTAATAAAACAATAAGACAGCAATATTCTAAATGTGAAGCTGAAAATAATCTTAAATGTAATTCAAATAATTAAATCATCATAATCCAGAATGGATATTTCTGAAAAGAATATATCTATCCTTTATGATGATAAATTTCATGCAACTTTTCATTTAAGAAAATCAACAGTTGTATGGTTATTTTCAGAGGTAAGTGAAATATACACTTTATAAATCAAAAATCTGTCATTTTATTTTAAATTTATAAAGTAAATTGTTATTAATATATTATATATAAAACATTATGTGTTATAATCACATATATTCATTTATAGGAATAAATAATGATAAAAAATGCAGACATATTGCAAGTATTTAAGTATTATGTTAGTGTATGTTTAATTATATATATACAGTATATAGTGAAAATTTCAATTATCTCAAGGTATTTGATTGCAAATTGACTAATGAATTTTTCTCTCCAATAGGTCAATTCACTTCATATTTCCTTTTTGATGCCTCCATGTACAAATGAGTTGCTATGAATAAAATATTAGTAACTATCTTCATGCTATCTGACTGATAGCTAATTTATGCTCTGTACTTGATCTTTATATTTTTAAATGAATTAAAGTTATTCTACTGATAGCTATTCTGCAGATTAGACTGAAACTCGTGCAACCAGTCCTTATGCTGTATTTTGATAAATTTTTATTTATTCAGGGCAGAGTTATCAGCTTTTTATCTTTATAAAATAAATAGTAAATATAATCAAATTATTTGTTAGGGATTAATGATTAAATAATAACAACTCTCCTAGGAATAGAATTTTGAATAAATTGTGAATTTATTAATTAGAATAACTTTAAGAATGTTGTTTCATCTATTAATAACCAAGATATAATTTTGATTAATTATCTGAAATAAAAACTTGTCCTAACCTACTAGATCAATCAACCTAATTATATAATTTATCTGAAGTTGAAATTTTGTCAGATATCTCAGTTTGAATCTGGGCTAGAAAAGGTTTTCATTTCAGATCAAATTTATAATTAAATTATTAATAGAACTATCCTTAGTCCAGATTATTAAATTAACAGTTCATTCAAAATGATTACTATTAAGATTATTTGGTTGTTATTTAAATAATGAATACAAATAAACATTGTATAAAACATTTTCAAATAAAGCATTCATTGTGAAGTATTATATATAATAATTTAATTATTGTTAAACTTTAACTAAATCTGTTCATATTTTCAACTTAACAACTTATGTAATATGCATTTAACTTCATTTGATATTTTATGATTATAATTAACTGAAACAATAATAATTTTCCAAAAAATGACATATCAAATATCTATCTATAATGAATTTATTACTATTCATTTATTAAAAGGCATTGTTAATTATCATTTTTTTATTTTTTTAATCATACTATTGTTTAACTTTGAATAAAAATGTTTAATATAAAAATTACATAATGTAAAAGACAGAAAGTAGTATAAATTGTATATATATGCCATTTTTCATGTTAGGAACATAAGTTAACAAAACACATCAGAAAAATTAAGACTTTTTTTTAACATTATTAGATCAAAGTATATAAAAGATATTATGGCAAGGTGATATATAATTTCAAAACTAACATATACAAATATTGCCATGAAGAACTAGCCAAATCAAAACTTACAAGAGTAATGAGCAGTAGTGATATAGCAAGGTGATATATAATTTCAAAACTAACATATACAAATTCAGTTTAAGAATATTGCCATGAAGAACTAGCCAAATCAAAACTTACAAGAGTAATGAGCAGTAGTGATATTCAAATTATTTAATAACCAGTTTGCTTAAATTTGATGTCGGGGAATTCCTATCTTGTCAAAGGGGCCTTAAAATAAAATATTGTACCAATTACTGGTTAATGCACTATTATGAAAGATATACATGTAAACTGTACTAGCATGTATTCAAGGACACATTACTGATTCAAGTTATTCAACAGATCTATTATTTAATATATCATTAAAGAAAAAGTTGAAATAAGTAAACACTCGTAAATAAAGTTTATGTTTCATACAATTTTCCTTTTCTTTTTTAATTTTTATGTTATCCATATTTGATGTAACCGATCATAACAACCAGTATGGAGTACTAAGAAAAAACAATACCAACCGGTTTAGCCAAACCAGTGAAAAACCAACTGAATAACACCATTGATAATGAGCATTTGTAAATTTTAGTTTGTAAATATCAAAGAAACAGAAGTTCATTGTTCTTAAATTCTTGTTTGAATATATATATTAGTACATTACTTTTCAATTTATATGCCAATATTAACCTGTATACTGATAATATAATGATAAATCAAAATTGTTATGGATTAAAACATTATATTCCTGCTGATATGAGTGTTTTGTTCCAAATTTTATAATAAATCGATTTTTGCCAAAATTTCAATATTCTTTATGTAAAATACAATAATTAGGCATTTATTTGTATCAATTTTGGACTTAATAATGAATTTATTGTCTCATTAAAAATTAAAAAATACAAAATAAAATTACATATTTGAATGTTTATCATGCATAAAATTCTTTTTAAAAAATGCACTTTTTTTTAGAATAAATATAATACATAAACATTCAAATATGTAATTTTATTTTGTATCATGCATAAAATTCTTTTTAAAAAATGCACTTTTTTTTAGAATAAATATAATACAATATTTAAATATATAAATTATTTGTCATCATTCAAAATTTTATATTAATTTTAGAGAGTAAAATTAAAATGTGTTAATGTATTTTTGAAAATTTGGTACAATGATTTAATACTATTCTGTAAAGTTAAATCAAATTTAAGTAAATTTTCACTCAAAATATACTGTAATGATTCTTCTACTTTTAAGAGATCAAAAACACTATGCCAAATAATATCAGAATCTGGTTTGTTTCTTGAAAGTTCAGTTAAAGCCCGATTTCCAATATATTCCAATAACTGACAGAAATCTTTTAAATCCATTCCATGATGTGTTTTCAAAATAATCTGAAAAACAAAGCTAATAATATAAGACTCCTCTTGTAAAATATAAATAAAAAATCAACAAGCAAATTCAATAAGATAAGTATGCTTGTTGGTCCTTTTATTTAAAACAAAGCTCTTTAAAAAAATAATTTATTCATTCTAAATAATTTAAAATAAAAAAATATGAATTTGATCTCATTTTTTGCATAAATTCAATTTCATATATTACATAGCAGTGGTTTTCAACCAGGATTCCATTGGTAATCTTCAAATTTTGTGAAATTTTGCATTAGTTGGTATATTTTGAAATTCACATTAATTGAGTAGTGAAAAAATTAAATATAAAATCCTCCTCCATATTAATACCTATATACAAAATACATTAAAATTTAATTATCATTATTATTTTTCATTAATTTCAATAAACTGATAAAAAGAATATGGATGAAAAATGCAGGTTTTCACATTAAATTATTTGTAAAGTTCTACATTTCACAAAATGATTGAAAATCACTGTTATATAGAATGTTATATATTACCTGATGATAAAAAGAAATTATTATTATTATTTTGCTGAATCAGTGCATATAAATTCTAATTTTTAGTTTAAATTTTGTTGGAAAGCAATCTAATAAGATTGCTTGTTGTTGTTTATATGTTCTCCATTTGAATTAGATGGAAGTGTTTATGAAATTCAGTAGATATATTTTGTTATTAAAAATAACAACTTTGAAACTACGGGATCAAAATATATAGAATCAGTCATTTAAAAATGGAAGATATTTAAACATTCTTTCATTTAAACTGAATTATCTAAGATATTCATTAAATGGCTTTTAGCTAATTGATAAATTTTTGAAATTTAATAAAAAAAATTCATTCAAGTTCAATATACTTTCAATCCTTATCTTTAATTGTTCCAAAAATAATAGATATATACAGAAAGTAAGCAATTAATTTTTTCCAGAATTACTTGCTAAAATTTGCTATAGACAAAATGCAAATGTGATTATAAAATTATTAGCAAAATTTGTTGAGATCTGGTCAATCATAGGCCAGGTATGATTATATCATTTCCAATAATATTTGAAGCAAAATGATGTTAGTATTTTATGATAATATAAAAACATTAATTCACAATTGCAAAATTTTTCACTCTAACTAAACAAATACCAAAAATTCAGTAAAAAATTTGGATTTCATTCTTTATAAAATATCTATGTTTAAAAGAATTATGCTGTTTAGGTTCACTTCTGGAAAGGTTTTTTGCTAGAATATATAAGGCGAATTTGGATTATTAAAATATCTCTTTTATGGTTATGCAGAAAAATTTAGCCTTTGCAATTATTAATGCTATACATGTTAATATTTTATTAATTTAATTATTATTTTTTAATTTAATTAATAAATTAAACTAAAATATAATTAATTTATCAATTCTTACTATTCAGAGATGAGTCATTTTTTTAAATATAATAATTAAAACTTCTTGACTTACTTGACATTGCAAATCCCAGTCAGTCATCTCTCTACAATCTATAATTTCTTTTTGAACTTCTTTGAGAGATGAATGTAACCGTTTGCAAATATAATTTATATTACAACCATTAAACCAATTATGGTTAATTGATATAGTGTCATCCTGTAAACAGTTATTAAAATCAAGTTTTAAATAACAGCACATATTTAATTATTTATATGAAATTGTAAATACCAAATTCCAAACTTGATGATGCCAACCACTTGGAACAAAAATAATTTCACCTGGTTCCTGAATTACTTCTATGAAATCGATTTTATTTAAAGGGTCTAATTTGATATCAAACAATAATTTTCCACCAGCATCAACAAATACATTTTCTTTTCCAGGAGGAACAAGGAGCCATTTCTTTCTACCACAAATATTTGCTGACCAACTATAGGATCCAAATACATCAGCATGAAAAGGAGTCCTAAAAAATACATAAACTTGTTATAAAATTGCATATATGGTATAAAACATTGAGGTAGATATTTAAATGGTTTTATTTTAACTAACACCTTGAATAATCTTTCTATAGGATTCCATATAATGTGCTTCATAAAATTCTTAGAATTGTGAAATAACAAATAGTTCAGAAATCTGAGAAAAAGAAATTTATCTTTTAAATAATAACTTCAAGGGAACTATATCGAAATAAACCTAAGCGCCATTCCAAATGCAGAGTGCCACTCTGCGTAAAGGCGGATTCCCACTTGAACTGGGCTGCCATGGGCTGATGAGTCACAACTGCCGATATGCTCAGTATTTGTTCCCATTCAATGATTCAATTAAGCATTTGCAATAAACAACAACATTGCACTTGAGAGGCAGGGACTATAACAAACATTGTTCAGATAAATTTGGCAACATGGAGCAGCCGCCTGCTTGTCTCAGCTCGTCATAGTGACTATTCAAGTCATATGTAAGTAGTAAGTAGCAAGCACACTTACATTTCATATTTATTCTAAAAAATAAGGTAAATTAAAAATTTTTTTATTAACAATTACAATCCGGACTATAGTGAAACCTGGACTATGTGAGATATTGCTGTATAGTAAAGTAATTATTATATACTCTTATTGATGCAACTCATTCTTTTGGGATTGAGAATATAACAATCTACACATATTTAAATATACATTATGATATCAAATCTTTCATTATAATAATTGAAAATATTAGATCTACATTAAATTCATAAAAATAATTTATTAAAATGGCATTATCATATATATTGCAAAATGTTTTGGAAATTAATCCAAAATTTCAGGATATATAATACATTATTTTATAAGGGGGGCATTCAAGTATTACATAAGCATATTTTTGGTCAGTTTACACCTACCGTCCTTACTCATAAGCTATCATAAGCAATTTATTGGCCCCTATTTAAATTACATAAACTTTTATTTCTCTACTATTCCTCTGCTGTTTAAATAGATGGAAGTATATAACATTTTATAAATTTGTAATTGTTAAAAATGATGCCTTGTTTAAAATATTAATTTGCAACAATACATTGATTTTATATACATATATATATATTGTACAACTGAAGAGTTAATCAAGATTATAATTTGTATGAAGAACATTGTTATTTTCATATGCTATAATTTTTTGTATAGCCATAAACTTACTAAAAGAGTTTGGATATTATAATTTATATATTATTTTGCAACCAAAATCTGAGCCTCATTGATGAATTGATGTTTGACCCAATGTTAACCGTGATGATAGTTGTTATTCTCAAAGACAATTACCTGCTCATCTAGTCCATTATTAGGAACTTTTAAAACAGTAGAATCTTCAAGAACTAGTTACCATGTGTTAACACATTGATGACTAGCCAGAATGCATTGGGTCAAATTTAAGTCGCTGCAATGGACTAGTATGTTACAATATTTTTAATCTTTCTGTCTATTTTATTTGAAGGAAGTTTTTGCTTTTTGTTCTTAAAAATCAAGAGGATTTATTTCATATGATGGAAAAAAAAAATCTTGTAATAAATTTCATAATAAACCTAAATTATCGTTAAAAAGTTCAAATTATTTCAAATCATTAAAATTATTTCCGTTACGGTTTCAAGGGCTAAAATTTGGATTTGTAAAATTCAATTCTAGTTCAATTATTAATTAATAGATGGCACCACTCATTGATTTGTAAAATTAATAATTATTCTAATTACGAGATGGCGCTAACATTAGTTCAAATTATTTCCGTTACGGTTTCAAGGGCTAAAATTTGGCTTGATAATTTAGGTTTATTAGAAATTTATCTTTTTATATTGATTACAATTTGATTTTGAATTTCTAATCTATTAGGACCAAGCAATTTTTGAATTTAAAAATATCATATCAATAAATATACAAATTATAGTGAACTTATTTGTATTTAAAACTATTAATCCATTGAGGTCTGCACAGATGCCAATTACATATGATGTATTGACTGTTGTCCACACATCAAATGTAATTAGCATCTGTAGACCGTTGATATGTATGTATGTATGTATCATGGAAGTGTGGAAGTGGAATGAAAAACAATAAATAAAGGATTAGAAATTTATCTTTTTATATTGATTACAATTTGATTTTGAATTTCTAATCTATTAGGACCAAGCAATTTTTGAATTTAAAAATATCATATCAATAAATATACAAATTATAGTGAACTTATTTGTATTTAAAACTATTAATCCATTGAGGTCTGCACAGATGCCAATTACATATGATGTATTGACTGTTGTCCACACATCAAATGTAATTAGCATCTGTAGACCGTTGATATATATGTATGTATGTATCATGGAAGTGTGGAAGTGGAATGAAAAACAATAAATAAAGGATTAAAAAAACTCAATCCTGATTTAATTAATACAGATATTGCAGATTGGATTTTGTGCTTATTGACTGAAAATATGCACCTCTGATGATTGTTCTTTAATTTTTTTAAATTATGTTTTTAAGAAAATTGTTTTGAATGGATCTTATTAATATAATTTTGATTTTTTAGTCTATTATATGAAAATAATTCTGATTTTAGAATGAAATAAAATTCTGAAAAATTAGAAAATATTATAGATAATATGAAAATATTAATTAATTCTGTTAAAATAAAGAATAATATTTCTTATTCATTTATTTTTTGTTTCATTTTTATTGTTCTATATGCAAAAAATAAGAAAATCTGATCATAAATACATTCAGATTATTTAAAGGGATGTGGCACTTTTATCATTTTATGGCAATAAATTGTTTCCAGGAAATTCCAGCCAAGCCTATTTTACAATGCTGCATGTGGTATTAGGTATAGTATAGCAATAAAGCATCTGAAGGCCAATTAAAGTAAAGAATATTACACCTGTTTATTTATGAGAAGATACGATTTTCATATATATTGGTTTCTATGCTGCATGTGGTATTAGGTGTAGTATAGCAATAAAGCATCTGAAGGCCAATTAGAGTAAAGAATATTACACCTGTTTATTTATGAGAAGATACGATTTTCATATATATTGGTTTTTTTGTAATCTGATTAGAAAATTTATAAAAAATTAAAATAAAATTACTGAAATGAAAGAAAAATATGTTAATAAATACAAATTATCAATAAAATGAAAATATTTCAATAAATTTATGTTACTTTTGAATTAATTATATGACATAACTTCATTAATTTTTATTAATCAAAATTTGCATAATACTTATTTATCAAATTTTTTTAAATGTAGATTGATTTTCTTCATTCATCACTTGTTTCGTTCAGTGGACTTGCTGCTATCCAAAAACGTCAATAATTTCATTGGATGGATAAGATTTCATATAAAAAATTTATGTTTTCATTGATTTCATATATGGAATGAAAAGTTGTGAAAATATTCATACTCTTAGAATCAGAAAGAAAAATGTAATACACTGTAAAAATTTCAAAATTTTTTAACAAAAAATTTAGGAAAATAATATAATTTTAATTTTTTACATATTAATTAAGTTTAATCACCATTACTTGCTAGTCAGCAGCTGCAAGTGGATAATGATTAATACGAATGTCAAGAAATTAAAATTTCATCAAACATTGATCCATAATTCTTAGAAGTTTTGATTTTAATAAATTATTTGTGAAAATAGATCAAATTTTTTGAAAGTTAGAATTTAAAAGTAGCAACTGAATATTCAATATCTGTTTAAAATATATTAATTAATAAAATCTATCTATATGATTGTTAGTTTTTAGCCAATTCATTTCTTTAAAAAATTGCATTGATTAGGCTTAGTATTTTCCAACATATGGGAAAATATCATTTATGGAGCAAGCTTACATATATATATAAGTTAGCGGGGGACTGGAAACATAATGTAAACAAAGCCTGTTCTAAGAAAAGTAAAAAGGGGGTTGCTATGGCAACGGTGTTTTAGATCCTCAAATTTTACCCTTCAAACCGTGACGGAAATAATTAATAGATGGCGCCACTCATTGATTTGTAAAATTAATAATTATTCTAATTACGAGATGGCGCTAACATTAGTTCAAATTATTTCAAATCATTAAAATTATTTCCGTTACGGTTTCAAACTGCGTGTAGTGCTGTTTTTTGGAATTATTATATTCAGATAGGGTTAAGCAGTTGGTGTAAATAAGCGTTGATCTGTTAGATATTGATTGATGGTTACTTTATTTTGTAACAGCAAAAACTGAAGAATTCCATAACAATTAAAAATTTTTAAACATATTAAGTAATCATATTTTATTCAAAGTGTAATAAACCTTATATAATTGTTAAATGCAGATTAAATGAAATTTTATAAAGATTTGTTCATTTTAAAATACTGTAATGCTTATTATTCTTTAAAAACAACAATTACAAAAAGAAAAAAAAAAAAAACAATTTTTGATATTAGATGGCAAAATTTGCATTAAACTAACATACAATGTCAACACCACATTTACAGATAGACTATTATGAAAATTATGTAAGAAACTCAATGAATATAATTTAAATAGATATAATGATAGGCTGTTGGGTAGCAAGTGTAATTTTCAACAATTTATATGCTATATAGAACTGGACAACATGTTAATATAATCCAAGTAAATAATTCTTCAGCCATAGTTTAAAAAATGTATTAGTAAACAAGGCCACAATTGATAGCACATACAAAATTATGACGTATGCAGATGAACCAAAAAAAAAATGATGTGTTCCTATAATCTATAATGAGAATTATTGACATAAGTTAAAAATAAAAATGTATTGGAACTCTGATTTATATTATATTTATGTTCCTGGCAGTGTTATATAAGCTGAATTTATCTAGATGAATTATTACATAATTATTATAGTAAAATTAAAAATACTATGTTATATGTATAGTCTACCTTTAAGGTAGGAGATACAATATAACTAACATAATATGATGCTAATATACAATGTGCATCATATAATACTTATTGTGATGTGCAATAACTTAACTATCAAACATTAACTGTCAGTAATAATGATAACTATCAATACAGTTGTTATACTGCAGTGGTGTTCAACATGTCGATCGCAATTTTTGGTCATTCTCTTGTTTAGTCCTCCTATAATTGGATATCTCTATTGTTTATTTTCTCCTATTCCAATATAAATTTAATTAAAACTGAAAACATAATATTTTATTTATCATTATTTTGTATTATTTTTTAATTCTAAGTATATTGCTATTGTTTATTTATTTTAATCCAAATGAACCTAATTAAATTGCCAGATTTTAACCCTTGAAAAGCATTATAGAAATTTTAATGATTCAAAATAATTTAGACTAAATTATACAAATTATTAAACCAATGAGTGATGCCATCTATTAATTAATAATTAAACTAGAATTTTAACTAATTTACCTGAAGATTAAAATATCCGCCTCAGCCCAGGATTGAACGGGGAACCTTTTTGCATAATTTAGTCAAAATTATTTTGAATCATTAAAATTTCCATTGTGTGTTTCAAGGGTTAAAATTTGGCAAATTAATTAGGTTCATTTGGATTGTATAAAGTTTGTGCTTTATTTATTTTTGTTAAAACTGTCAAATCAGTAATTTTCTTATAAATCCAGGTAAATGAATTAATTTGGATCAGTGGAAGTCAAATAACGAGCTGTGATCTAGCCTATATAAGAGAGTAGATCACCAAATAACTTAGTATAAAAAAGTAACTGGCATAGTAAGAAAGGTTGAACACCACTGTTATACTGTCATATAAAATTACAGTATTCACTGTGTATTAAATCATAAAGATGGTTTTTAAAATGTTTTCTATGAAGTCAAAGTCAAATTTACATAAGTCATGGAGTTCCTATATATTGCAGGCTTGTTTGCAATATTAAGCTGATAGCAAATGATAAGGTTCTTGCTGAACTCAGCTGTTGAATTAGTTGTCACATAAGCAAAACTCTTAACTTTCAAAATACTAAAAACTACTTGCTTAATACGATATTAGATTAAATACAGCTCATTCGCAAGTATGGGTTTTATTCAGCAAAACGTTTTTGGACTGTATTAGTCCCCTAGGGCATCAGTGCTGCTAAACATTATACAAGAACATCGACATACAACATTGATAACAAGATAACGACATTGTTCTGTTGTATGTCGATGTTCTTGTATAATGTTTAGCAGCACTGATGAGGGACTAATACAGTCCAAAAACGTTTTGCTGAATAAAACCCATACTTGCGAATGAGCTGTATTTAATCTAATATAGCAAAACTCTTGTTTATTATTAGTTTTATATGAAAAGTTATAATATTACAGGATTCTCAGCATCTCCTGCACTATGTATTTTTGAGAGAAAAAAAATTCTCAAAAGTTAATTTTATTGTTATTAGATTTTTATGAAATTTAAATTTATCTGATTATAAAGAACCTCAGTATTAAATTTTTCAAAATTATCCACTGAAAATCAAGCTGATGTATGCGTTATTAATTAGTGCTTTTCAAAAATAATATAAAAAAAACCACTTTAATAATATAAAAATGTTATATATTAATATATTTTTTATATTCTTGACTTTTAAAAGCAATATTTTAAATAATTTAATATAACTTATGTATCATGTTGAATTAATAATTCATAAATCTACAGTACAGTTGAGTCTCTGTAGTCCGATACTTTGCTAATCTGACACTCTGTGAACTGTAATGCTGCCCATGTGAAATTTTCATGGCACAACTTGTCGATGTGGGAGAGAGAGAGAAACTGACATAAACAAATTGTCAATTGCTAATCATTCGTTGCACAGGCATTATAGTCTGACTAATTTTTAAATTCAATACACTGCTTACTGTAAAATAGTTTTTTTACTGTATCAATGTTTGTTATTTATCTTTATATAATATCACAAATAGGAAAAAATGAAAAACAAAAACACAAAGACATTGACTATGGTCAAAAACCAGAAATAATTAAAAAACTTGACTTGGGAGAAAAGTTTAGTGATTTGACTTCGTTTTATGGTATTGGACAAGCCACCATTTATGACATTAAAAAAATTGGGATTTTATGGTATTGGACAAACTACCATTTATGACATTAAAAGAAAAAATGGGATAAAATTGAGGGGTTTGTGAAAGATTTGAATAGCAAGAGCAGTGACAAGAAAGTCTTAATAAACTGAGTATATTCATTTTTGTAATTCCATTTTTTCATTGAACATCAATAATCCGACAAATCCCGGAACCAGTGTGTCGGATTAGGAAGACTCTACTGTATTCTTGGATTTGATCACTACATATTTATAAATCCTGAAAAGTTATTGTTTGAAAAGAAAAAGTAAATATAAAAGATATTAAATTATATTTTAAATTTCAGCATTTTGGGCATTTCTATGGTTTATTGGATTCTGTTATCTTTGTGATGCATGGAGAAAATCTACAATGCCAAAAGGAGGTTTTGGTGTGAACAATATTCGAGCAAGTATTGCATTCAGTTTCTTTTCCATCTTTACATGGGTAAGTTTAATGAATTTTGTATTAAAGTAATAATAGATTAACACTTTAGTGATATAGCATGCTGGAAAGGAATTTCCATAAATATTATATTAAAATTCATATAATTATTAAAAAATTTATGAATCATAATATTTCTGTTATTTTAATGATCTGTTATTTTAATGAATCCTTGAAATTTTCAGGAAATGTTTCTTTGATGATCTGTATCTGTGTAGATTAGGCATATCAGACTTTTAGATATTGGGTCATATATTGCCTTTAGTTTTCTTCAGTGGCTTTCACAGCCATAAACATTTTTAGTAATCATGTATAGGTAGTTCTTGATTTTATAAGTCAATTTGTTTCTGGATTATGCTTGTAAAAGTAAGAACACACAAAGTGGGTATTTATTTTCCATAGACATAATCCTAAAAACGAGTTCCATTCTCAACAATGAAATTTAACCATAATAATAATAAAGGTTAGCAAAATAATAGTTTTTTAAACAATGATTTATTTATTTAAAGAAATGAAGTCATTACCTTAAAGTCCAGCAAATTATTATAATAAAATTATCACCATAAAAAAAATATATGGTGATAATTTTTTATCCCCATTAAAAATTTTATTCATCATCAATAACTGAGTAGATGGCTTTTATACAGATGAAATACTGTCTTAGGCATAATCTGGAAATAAAAATTATACAGGCAATCTTCAACTTACATAAATTTTGTTCCACAAAATTTTACATAAATTAGAATATAGTTATGTATGTCAAACTATACCCCCTACGATACTAAAATAGCACCCTGTATTGTGTCACAAAGAAAATCTTTAATATAACTATTTTTAATAATATTTGTTGTTACATAGTAAAGCAGTCACTTACCATCTTGAGGATCTGGATTCAATTCCAGTCCACATGTTCAGTTTATCAGTAGAGATCCAGATCTGGCTCATTAACTTAAACTAACCTAATAAGACCATAAGACACATGTACATATGATAAAAGATGAAATTAAGAGAAAAATGCTTGTATCTCTATGTTATAGCTTTATCTGTTATGATCAGTATATTTTTTAGTCAGAATTTTTACATAAGTATGGATCAGGTAAGGTAAGGATTGTCTATATACATAATTATCCAATATATGGCATGTTAATTCCACTTTGTTGTCTGCCATCTTGATTTTTTTTTAATTTCATAACAGTAAGAGTATTTGCTACAAACCCAGTAAATATTGTATTGTAGAATTACATATGTAGTTTGATTGATATATTTATGATTTAAAAATTAACCCGGCAACAGTGTTGTGTTTACTAGACTGTGTCAGATTTCGTGGGAGCTGTGATCCTGCATTTGAATTAAATCTGATTGAATTAAAGTTTTTATTTCTGTTGAGTCTCTACTCTATAATGCAAAAAAAAGTTATTTGTCTATGTTATGTTGCTGGTTTTTAATAAATTATTATGTAATTTGATATCTTCTTATCAAAATTATGTTAACAAACAAAGAGATTGATTTCAAACAGCCCTAAATCTTTTCCTGACATCAAAAGAAACACAGTTCCTGTTTCATTTGTAAACTGAACTAGTCCAAGATCATTTGGAGGTGATGTGTCAGTGGGAGTAGCTCACCAACAATGACAATAACATATGATCTCCAGAAGCATTCTCCAATTTCAATGGCTATTAATTGTATATTATTTAAATTTAACCTCATATTCTAATTTTATCATGTTCTTTGATATGTTTCTATGCATATTTTGTAAAAATTTCCAACCAAAAATAATTTTTTTTGTTTTATGAATTTTTTTTAATCAGATGTAAATTATGAGGATAAACAAATTCAAAAATTCATTTTTTCATTACTGTTAATGATGAAAAAGTATTTGTTTTTTTTTCCTAAAGATAAAGGTTGAGAATATATTAAACACTATAATATATTTTGATATTGGGGTCAGAATTTATGACATAAGACTATGCCATTTCCGATTAGAACTAAACAATGATTTCTTCAAGTATTATTTATTAATTTATATTCTAATATTCACTTTTTAATTGTATAATTAAACATTAAACAATTTCTATTAGAAATTTTCTGAAAACTTTAATAAATTTATTATTATAATTAAAAGATATATAGCTGCTTGCAGTAATGTTAAATCATTATTCAAAATTTAATAAAAAACTTTAAATAAACCAGATAAATAATATATTAAATTTTATAAAAAGGAAATTATATTTATTTGGAAAAACTTTTAACTAATCACAAATTTAATACAATTGGACCTCCATATATCAAAGTTTTTTGTTAGTCCCGTGAAATTTCCATTGAAACGTTTTTTGTTAGTCCCGTGAAATTTCCATTGAAATTTGTTTCTATATATCGAAAAAATTTCTATATATCGAAATTTTTAATTTCAGAGGCGAGGGTAAAGGATAAGGTAAGGAGTCTAGATTGGGTCTGGCTAAAAAAGCCAACAAATAAACAAAATGGATGTGTCGATTTGTACTGTAGATGGGTTAGTGTAAAGTTCTAGGGCTTGTTTCGGTTTCGGTTTTGTATGTTACTTGTGTTAATTGACTTAAAACTAAAACCAAACCAAGAGATTTTAGTTAGTCTTTGTTCAGCTCTACTAAAACGTTTACCATGTCAAAGAGAAAGTCATTGAATGTCGCAGAAAAAAGTGGAATTGCTAAAAGATGTGGACTGTGGAGTGAGAAAAAAAAATGTTCCACAGAAATTCGGGATTCCACAAAGTACAGTGTCAACAGTACTAAAAAATCGGGAATCTGTTTTAAAAAGTCATGAAATTGCAGGAGCTGATAGAAAATGATTAAGGACATGTAAGTACGATGACGTGGACGAAGCAGTGTTGAAATGGTGAAGATGGTGAAAGATAGAAACATGCCATTAAATACAATATTCTAAATTATTCTAATTTATTTTGTTTAATAAATCCATGTTTTGTCCATCTTATTTTTCATTTATCTATTATTACATGCAGATTAACTTTTAATACATTAATATCTGATATATATATTTTTAAACATTAGAAAAATTTATTTGCATATTTTTTTCCCCAAAACTTTTTTCAAATCATTTATTGGGTTTTACAAACCGTGAGCCATTATCACCGCCATCAGGGGGCCGCAAAAAAGGCGATACAGACAGAATATCACTTAACTATTATACTACATTAGAAAAAATTCAGATTTCTATATAATGAAGTTTCCATATATCAAAATTTTCCTAAGATATCTTCAATTTCGATTTATGGAAGTCCAACTGTAGTTTGTTTACATATGTCAAAATGCGATGTGAATCAAGCGACATCTACACCGCAAAACAACAAACTATTTTTATAAATCATTAATTATGGTAATCTATGTAATTTGCATCAAGACAGATTTCTTGGAGGGACTGTCAATCTACATATTTTTTATGGCTGGTTTTAATGCTTTGCAACATGTGGACTGTTTATTTTGAAAGTGGTGTGTAAGTCCATTTTTTTTAAAACAATGAAATATTACATAAATAAAAAGTTTACACAAAATTAATGTAATATTTCAGTTTTTTAAAAAAATGGTCTTACTCCACTTTCAAAATAAATGGTCCATGTAATGAATGCATTGGGAAGGACCTAGCGATTTAGGAAAATTCTAATTTTTTAAAAATTTTTCAAAAAAAATTTTTTTAGTCTGACTCCGAGAGTGGTAATGTGCAGACTCACAGCTATGAAACCACAGCCGGGTTTTAAATGAAAGTTTTAGATATTTAGAATCAAACAAGTGATGAGCCGATTGATTAATAAACAAGGAATAATGGGGATGCTTACTGTAAGGAGAATAAGAAGTCTTTATCTTATCAGACTTGTGTTTCATATTTTCAAAGCATTATCAATGACTTGTACACAACTATCTTATAATTGATATTTGAAATTAATTAAAAAAACTTGCCTATAATTCAATAAAAAAATAACTGCATCTCATCATTTGTTTACTAGGTTTCATATTTGCTATAAATTTTCAAAGAACTGGCCAATAGAATAAATTTTTTTTTTCCTGACTAAAATTTGTCTGAAATCAAACATTCCATATTAGTAATTACTTTTTTGGCAAAATTATCTTGATTTAAATTGTCTGTACTAATGTCAATGGTCTCAAAACTAAAGTACTTAAACTTCAGGAATGACTGTACTATGCAATTTTTAAAAATTATGTATTAGGTGCATAAAAATTTAATGTATATTAAATTTTTCTCTGTTGCAAATTTTTTTAATTTTAAAATATCGCAACTGAATAATTCTATTGCATATATGAATAATTCTACTTCATACAATGACTTAAGATGCATTAGCATATTTAATAAAAATTTCAGATGTAAATAAATTTCCATACTAGAATGATAGCAACATAAAATATGTGACACTACTGCTACCACTACTACCACCACCTAAATCTCATAGATAGCAGGGTTGCAGAGTCAGATAGCAAATGATCCGACTCTGACTCCGACTTCACCTTTTAAAAAATTTTGACTCTTAGACTCCTTAAAATTTGTAAGGTTCGACTCAGACTCCCGACTCCGGGAAGTTTAAAATTACAACTCCACCCAAAAACCATAGCAAATGATGCAACTCAACCTTTTAAAAAAGAAATCACAACAAGCACTTGAAGCAGGATAAATAAACTAATTTATTATTAGATATATCTTATTGTCGGCAACCATGGCTGGCCAATAGCACCTTTGTTGCACCTTTTTCAATGTTTTTCTGACACCCAGATGACCGGCAGTCGGGTGATCGTGTAATTCACGTAATACTGCATTTCTAAGGTCCTTGGGTATTACGGGTCTGAAGCCTCCAGATCTATCTGTTTTTCTAGTATAATATAAAATGTCATTAGTCAAGGTATAATGTCTTGACTTACCTATTATTTCTGCGGATAATGTTGGATCTGGAGGAAGATTGCCGGTTGCTAAATAATCATATACTCCTTTCCATTCATCGTCGTTCCTTTGAGCGTTAATTAATTCATCTTTATTGGAAATGGAAAGGATGGCACAAATACGGGAACAGTAGTCGTCTTCTTTTTCATTATTATCAGTTGCATTGGGAGATCTGGAGAGTGCATCTGCTAGCTGATTCTCTGTTCCCTTGATGTGTTTTACTGAAAAATTAAATTCTTGTAATCTCAATGCCCATCTCATTAGCCTACCTGTGAGGTTAGTGGAACTTTGTAACCACTTTAGTGCCGCATGCCGGGATAGCTCTTCCGGGTACGGGCGCCGATCCCGTATCACGTGATTGCCAACGACGGAGGCGGAGAACGTGGGAAGTAAGTTAACTTTTAAACTAAAATATAATACGTTAGTAGATAGGAAAATAACGATAAATAAATAATAGAGTGCATAATAAAATAAAAATAGGACAGGTCCAAGTTAACTTCCTCACATGTTGAGTTTTACATAATCCAAACCTCTGAATGAATTTTGAAACTGGAACAGTCTTCTCCTTTAAGTTCAAACTAAGATTCCTCAGTTTATTCAAGGATAATTTATTTCCAAATTTGAATAAGAATGCAGGCATGAATGCAATCTTATGATGGGACCTTGGGAGAGTAATTCTAAGACATTTTTATCAATTTTAAAATTTATTGCCAGATGTCTAAGTTTCTTCTATTGCTGGGACAATGAAACTACATTTATAGTAATTTTGAGTCAATCTCCACAAAGAAGAAAGGGCATGCTTCTTCAGGATATCATTATTATCTCTGTAATTTCTGCCCATGAGTCTTGTTTTTATCTTTATTACATCTAGGTTACTGAAAACTTTCCAAGAATATTTCAATAGTAGATCTTCATCTTTCTTTATATTTCTTCTGTTTTGATCACTATAATAGAGCTTAATAATAATGCTCATCAGCTGAATTAAACAGATAGCATTTGGAGGCAATATATGTGAGTTAACAACTTACTCTTAGCATAGCTACTAATTCAGGCTACCAAAGTTAGAACATCATAAGGTTGAATTTGTATATGTGAACTAATAAAATGAATTTGGAAAAAATGTCATAAAATGTGATGATAAATTTTAGAAAGATTTTAGTTGAACTACAGGATAAACTAATATATTAAGCTTTAAAACAAATTTGTCAGAATTATTAAAAATATTAAGAAAGTATTTCAGGAACATGAATTTCAGTTACTTTTAAAAGATTGAGGCTATTGCATTAAAAAATGTGATATTAAAATTACATTTAATAGCAGAATTTACCTATTGAATCTGATTAAAATTCCTGTACAAATTATTAGTGAATAAATCAATAATATGTAATTTTATAACCTCTACTTTCCATTGAAAACTAAAAAAAAAAAAAATGGCTTATCATTTAAAGGATACTATGACATCCAATCTTAATTCTTTGAAAACTATATACAGAGTGGGCCAAGATAAACTGAACCCAACCAAATAGTCTTCTCCCATATGGGTTCGGTTTATCTTGGCCCACCCTATGTAACCTATGTAATATAATTTTGATTTGCTACTGTTGACTATTTTAGAAAATTCTTCTCTTTAATTAGTAGTTACAGATAAAATTATTATGTTTATACCATCTAAATCAAGATTTTGTAATTTATATTGAAATATAAACAATTATTATAAATCTAATCATGATTTTTGAAAATTAATAAGAAAATTTATGAAATTATAGACCATTTAGTAAGAGAATTTCTCGAGAAATTTAAAAAAAATCTTGTAGTTTTGAATATATGCTTTTACGTTTTTCTGACTATGAATCTACTAATATTTATCTAATAAACAAATTAATAATTTGAAATTATAAATTAAATGTTACTACACTGTAATTTTGCAAAATTCTTAACTTCGAATTTTTCCTATCATTTTTAAAAATTTTATGAAAATTTCGTAATTCATTTTCACATAGCAGGAGTTGGACCGTTTTTTTTATAATTGTTCCAAGAGTACCACAAATAGTTAAAATATAAAGTATCTGATAATTATATATATTTTTGCCAAAATATGATTTAGGCTAAATCTTTCAGTGTTAAGAATGTAATTCCTTTAAAAAAATTAGTATAAATTTTTAATTGATTAGTATAAAAAAAACATTACAACTGTCATCTTTCTTATTTAATAAACAATAATGTTATTACTAAAGAATGAACAGAAATTCAATTATCCACAAAAAATTACTTTTGTTTAATGAGCAGGATTTCTAAATCAGGTTTGATTAATGATTAAAAAATGTAATTCTTGCAACTGAATATAGATTACGATATGAATGTATTTAACAAAATTTTTAAATACCTTTGGTGTAGCAACTGCAACACTAATATCAATATAGTCTCTATGAACAATTTCTAAGTTGTCTATCACTAAGAAAAAGCAAAAGAAAAATATATTTTATATATTATTTTTGAATAATAAATTATTAAAAATTTAATAACAACATTTATCAATAACAACTTACCTGCATTAACAATAGGTTGATCTTTCAGAGCATAAGCTGATGCCTTTACAAAGGCAGACATAAATCCTAACTTAATTCCATGCTTTTTAAGAAAAGCATCTTTATGTAGATTTCGCATTTCTATTATATTACTAAATATAAGAATAAAAATAAATAATAAATATGGAAAAACTGGCATATCATAGAATCTTGCTTAGTTAGGAAATTAGGATATAAGAGAGTAAATTTTGACTCTCTATAGCAAGATTGAAGAAAAATAAAAGACATCATGAAACTTATTTCCTCAAAGCTATTAATTTATTACTAGAAATTCCCCGCTCATTTATATGAGTGGGGAATTTTGTAAGATTAGATCATAATAGTATATTTCCGCTCATTTATATGAGCAGAAATATACTATTATGATCTAATCTTACAATCCTTTATATAACAGCATATTGTTGTATAATAACAGCTTATCTTGCAAATTTATTTACTATATATTTTATAACATTAGTTTTATCTTGCAAATTTATTTACTATATATTTTATTAAGCATTAGTTCAAATGTGTAGTAATTGTAAGGGGCCCGTGGAGGCTGCACCCCAAGGGCGCCGTGCCCCCGACGGCCCTCCGTGGAGGCTGCACCCCATGGGTGCCTCCCCGATGGCCCCACTCCACCGGAGGTGGCTGCACCCCACAGGCGCTGTGCCCCCGATGGTCCCACTCCATGGGTGGGCCTGCGGGAGTCCCAGGCCAGTGGGACCACGTTTCATCTCCGTGGTACCACAGCCCATGGGTGGGGCTGCACCCGCCAGAGATTAAGAAGCCCCCGTCGGGTGGGGCCTATGGGGGCCACCCCAACGGGCCCGGGCACTTGGGGCCTGGTTTCATCTCCCTGGTAGGCTGCAGCCAGTTTCATCTCCCCATGGGCACTGGGGATGCGGGATGTGGCTGCATCCTTGTCAAGAGGGTAGTTTACAGCATGATGAATGGTTATAATTTCTTTATGTGATAAAATATAAGAAAATTAAGTAAAAAATATATGCAATAAATTTTTGAAATGGTTCACATATTTTTGAATAATCCTATATACAGATTTATGAACCATTTGTGCAGATGAACATGCCATTTTTGTTTTCAGATTTTGGAAAAATTAAAAATTATATAAGAATTTTAACCCTTTAATGCATAATATTTTATATCCAATAAAAAAATTGCACAATCTGTATTTACTGAATATTTATATCAAAAATTGAAAAAAAATTTTTACAAACAATAAAGCTTCAATTACATTATTACTTTGTAATCATTTGGCAACATTTTGTGTCAGGATAACAAAGGTGTATTTTATTTTTTTATAGTAATTAAAAAAAACTGTTTGTCCTTTTGTTCTAACATTAACTTATTTAAAATATATAGTAGCTTATTCAGGGTAACTATAAAAGCAATACAATATTTAGAAATTATCAAATTATTATTATTATTTGCAAATTGGTTTTGTTATCTAACCATTCTGATCTTATTTGCCATTAATTGATTAATTTTTATTACTACTTTCACTGGAATTATTTCAGTTTTTTCACACTAAGATTTTTGTGCATACTTTGGATTTGAATTAGAATCTTCGTAATCATTTGACCATGTCAGGTCATTGTCTTTGCTATTGTTCTTTACAAGATTAGATATAATATTTCTGTTTTTTCTTCCATAAATTTCTTCTGATATCTATTATATCATGCATTAAAAGGATATTGGAAGCATAAGCATAATGTGGCCAATTAGCAAGATAATAGTTGCCATTAGAGAAAATTAATACATAACTTCAGAATATAATTAGTTTACATTTTATTTGTGAGATGAATAAGAAAATATTTTGATTTTGGCAATGAACCATTCTGTCTTAAATATTTAAATGGGTGAAAAACTAATTTGATTATGAAAAAATTGCTTGTCTTCTATAAAACTTTAAATAGAAGATCACAGATTGCAAAATTATATTCATTGTAGCTAGGAATTGTCAGATGGGTAAAAAAACTTTAAGTAAGGAATTCTGTTGCTATTAAAATCTATTTCAACAATGATTGTAGTCAAATAAACACACCATGCATCAAAAAGTTAAAAATTAACATAGAAAAATGATTTACCAGCAAGCATGTTATAAAATTATCTATTTATTATATCAGCACAATATTTTAATATGGCAGAACATTTTTAAATCTTTTTCTTACAATCAAACATTTCAGAAACTCAAATATTAGACAATATTTATAATCTGTTTTGTAATATACAAGTAATCTTCAATTTATGATGAGTCATTGTAAGTCAAAATGGTCAAAAGTCAGAAATTTTTAAAATTGTAAATTTTAAAAATTTCTGACTTTTGACCATTGCTCTCTATCAATATTTATTACTTCACTAAACTTTATTGTAACAAACTTAATGAGCACTAAAACATAAGAACCCATCATAAGGATGCTTTCCATAAATTAGACCATTGTTCATAGACTCAAACCCATGCATTGCATTGACCACTCTTAGAAATTACTGATTAAATCACTATCATGAGTACAAATGGTTGTAAGTCAAAAATTATCTGTACAGTAAACAATATGGTATATAGAGTGAGTTCTGTATCTTTGGATCCAGTTGCAATTTTCAAGAAAATATGAAAATTTTGATTTACCAATAAATCTGAAGAATATGCTATTATTTGTAACAAGATGTGTGTATTTATATCAACACACTATGGTTTATGGTTTCTGCTTTTTAGTAGAATAGGAAACAAGACAATCTTCAGTAGAAATTAAAACAGTACAATTAATAATGTGTGTTAGTAAGTTCATATAAATCTTGAGACATTGCTCAATAAAGAGCTACAGGCCCTGCTCCACTGTGAAGGTACTACAGGGGTCCTTCTGTGAGATGTAACTCAGCTTTAATCATTGCCGAGCGTGGGAGGGACAAAGTTCACCATTTCCGTATCCCCTTCAGTGAGAGAGGCCAAGTTGATTCAGTCAGCCTGCCGGATGGAAGATCCTTCCGACATCGGTCTCCGTGCACAGTATTATTGTAGCAGATAGGGCAATGTCAAGCACAACCACACAACCCACATTGGTAGCAAATTTCAACTGCAGAAAGTCTTCCCTCTATGAAGGAGCCTCATTAGGTCAACCTGATCTGCGAAAAGTCATTGCCAGGCCAAGGGTGGTTAAGCATCACAATTCCTGTGACTGTGCCAACCCTTCAGAATAATATCTAGGTTTAAATAAATGTTTGTTTCTAGTGGCAGGATGAGCATTCAAGGTCCATACCACCCATTATCAGGTGATCACGGACTATCGCTGAGGGCAAGAATCTCTCCTACTTTGTATCCTGATGCAGCTTACCTGTGGCCAAGATTGCCGCAGATCATCATTGGAACGATATCAACTGACACGATGCAATGGCCACTGCCATGGCTGAATATTCTCATAAAACCTCATCATGAGGTTTTATGAAACATGACACTTATCATAAAACCTCATGGGGCACTCCTATGAGGTTTTATGATCCCCTAGGGAAGTAAGCTTCCTTTGGTACTGTAGACGAATCCCATACAGTTCTAGCCAGACCAACTTTTGAATTGTGTACCGTTAATGCTTCTATCCCTCGGCCATTTATCCCATCGGCATGGTATATTATCTTGGGATTTGGGACCTTTTTAGAGGACTCATACCTCATGCTGGACATACGTTGGGCTGATTCTTAATCCCAGACTTGTGGGGACTCGGATGAGTTGTGAACTATAGAGCATCCACTTACAAGGGGTGGGTGCAACCAGGCTCTACCAATTCTATAGGAATTTCTTCATTAGTAGGGACAGCATCTGGAGACAAAGTGAGGTCATTTCAGGCTGGCCAGACATTGCAGGATCTTTCTATAGAAAGTCAAACAAGACCTGAAATAATTTATCCAGCTAGGACTTCCCACAGCGATCTACTTTAGCCACCCTCTATTTTGTTGTGCCACCCAAGGCACATCAATGCCTGCGCACATCCCTGTTCATGTGGGATCATCTGTTGCCTGAATATCGTCAAACTCTAAGAGCCACTTAGTTTATCCCTGTCACTATGGATGTATCTGCCTGGCTGCAAAACAGATACAGGCATAGTGACAGTTGGTAGTTTTGCAGTGGCCCCTTTGGGAGGGTATGTGTCAGTATGGCAAACTGACATCATATTTCTAAAATCTAATGCACATGTCCAGTCTATTGAATAGTCAGTCAGTCAGTGAACAGTACTGGCACTGATATTTTATTAAAAAGCACTGGTAATATGTAAAAAATTATTTGATATATAACTAAAACTATAATGTTTAATATTTTTACATTTACAATGAAATTTAAAAAATCTAAATTATACAATTCGTTATTATAGCGGAATAAAAAGAAAGAAAGTGAATCTGAAAGTTCAGATGATTCCTCTGGTGATGACGATGATGATGATGAAGGGTCTGAAAAATCTGGAGATGATGATGATTCTGGTTCAGGATCTGATGACTCTGGAAGTGATTCAGATGATGATGATGATGACAATGATTCAGATGAAGATAAAAAGGTAAAGTTTTTCTTATTTTCAATATCATATAACTTGAATATTTACTAAAGTGTAAAATTATAAATATTTTATTATAGGATGGTGAAGACAGTAGTTCTGGTGATTCAGATAGTGATAGTGACAGTGAAAGTGGTAGTAGTGATAACAGTAGCGAAACTGCTTCCGAAAGTGAAAATTGACATTAAAGCAGATATTTAACTTTGTGAGCTCACTTCACTGAGAAAAATGAAAAAAAAAAAGTGTGTCCTCAATTTTATTCCCTAACCACAAGTGCCTGGTTGAATGGCTGAGACATGAGACTTCATACAATCAGGAAGAGAGAATTATCATATAATTATGATAAATGGTAGCAGGGTATAGTAATGAATTCTAATAGGAAAAATAATGATCTTTGAATCATTATAAAATAATTAAATGTTAAACTATTTTAATGTTTAAATTTATTAAATTCAGATTTTTTTCTGAAATGGATTGTTTTGCCAATAATGAATTATAGACAGAATGTGGATCATTGACATGCCATAGAATCTCGTCTAGGATTTTAGAATTTTACTTTTTAAAATTATTCACTGAAAAGTAAGTTTGTTGTGATGTTTTATCTGTTTAAAATGAATCAAATCAATGATAAAGTTATCTTTTCCACATTTATGTTAGATTAATTATTATTTGCCAATTAACTAAGAGAAAAAACAGAAAAAGGGGGAAAACAGTATAATTTTGTTAATCTGCATTATTTAGTTTCCTATAATAATTTCTAATTTTGTAGAATTATACATTTTTTTTAATTTGTTTTATTTCTATGAGAAATGATTTTTTTTTTTAAATAAATTACTATGCTTAATTTGTTAATTATAATCTGATTTATAAATATTACAATTCATTTTTTATGAAATTTCAATTTATCTTTTACATTTTGATGAATTTAAATGTAAGTAATTTATTATATTGATAATTAAAACTAATTTATAAATTAATACAAAATTCATGTTAATTATTTTATATTCATTTTAACATTAAAATTGGATTGTGTTTTTATTAGTTGATCCTTTTCAGATATATCAAAATTTATTCTTTTATGACCATTCATATTTAATATAAAAATTTTAATCATTTCAAAATAATGTATTTAAAGCTAATTGGATTTTATGGCTCCTTGCATTTATTAAATTTGTATATTTAACTATTTACATTGTTATTTTTATCATTTTAACAAATACTTGAAAGTTTGCTTAAATAGCCAAACTGAAATTTAAAATTATTTAATAGTATTTTTGGGCTAGAGCCATGTTTTCTTAAATGAAAATTATATTTACAATTTTGAATGAATTATATAGGAGCTTAACTCGAAAGTACTATACAAATTAAATTTCTGTTTGATCTGTTTAAATATATTTTAGTTACTTATGATTGAATTAAATTCATGGTCTCTTTTTATGTTGTAGATATATTCCACAGAAAACTGCATATAAAAAGTTGCACAAAAAAGACCTAATTTACATTGAAAAATTAAGGATACATTCCATAATTTTCTAAAACCACATAAAAAAGTTTCTAAAAATTCAAAAAAACAAGAATGCCTAAGTTTGTTTTAAAGCTTTATTCATTTTATTTTACTGAAAAGTAACAATTTTTTCATCAAAATTATGTCACTATTAGACAACATTTGGCCTTCTGACAATGTAATTGGTGATTAAACTTTGCAATGGTGGTTTTAGTAATTATACAGTTTGCAATATCCAGACATATAGTTTTTCAGCTCACATTGGAATTTCAACACTTGTTCAGAATTTGTTTTATTAACAATTTTCCAATTTATTGCAAAGTTCAAGACTTTCTTGAATACATTGTGTCGCCAAGAACGCTGCATCGCAAGGACAGTGCGCAGTCAGTTATTTCGCGCACAAGTAGAATGTCTTCAACTTCAGTCTTGATGGTAAGATATATCTACCTTGATCGCGGCCAAGATAGTTTTAGAGTGATAATCTTTAACATAACAGGCAGTGAGAGGGACAGGGATTTTTCCACTTCATTATCGTTTTCTGGATCTTTGATGATATCTAGAGTTATACCAATAATATCATTGTCACTTAAAGCATTATCCACAAGCAGTTCATCAACATTCTGGCTAAAATGTGTCAAAATCTTCATCATCAGTTTCGTGTCCCAAAGTAATGATTTCAACTGATGATGTAGATCCATGGTGGTCAAATTGCTCCTTGCGAGCCACATAGGGCTTTTTAATACCTTCAGTGTGGCTCAATATCATGAAAATCAATAGTTAATATGGAGCAAAATTAAATCCTATTTAATTTAAAAAATAATATATATAATTTACAATAAATGAACAAAAATAATTAGTTCATTTATTGTAAAAAATAGTATGCATCTATATGAAATAAATGCATGTGAAATACATAATAAATAATTTTTGAAACCATTATTAAGATTAGCTGAAAGAAAAAAACTTATGTGGCTTTTATTGATCCAAAATGAAACTAATTCCAGCTTTCGAGTATTTGAGATTCTCCTGCATGCTTATAGTGACATGAAGTTTGGCCACCCCTGATGTAGATATTTGAATGTGCACTGTTTGCAACACTCCAGGCCAAGCTGCTTTCCAGCAGGCATTTAAAGTTTGTGGTCTTATTTCAGTGATAGTAGGTGCATAACTTCAAAACCACATAAAAAAGATACTCATAAAAAGAGACCTGAAAAATTTCTAATATTTTAATTGTGTTAACTTCTCACTTAAGCAGATTAATGAGATTATGCTGTAATTATCTATTTAGTTGAAATTTTTAAAATTTTATGTAGGAAAATATTTAATATTAATACAATTTTTCATCTAATGCAAATTAGGTCATACTTCATATTGTCCACTGAAACAGTGAACTCTTTTTAATAATTGAAAATATATCATGAAATTATAAAATAAAGATTCCATACTTTGAAAAATATATGTAAACTTGTATACAAAAATATTAGTTAGATGCACACATATATCTTTTTCTATCTTAAACTTTACATAAAAAAAAAATTGGATACAAACTTTATATTAAAAAGAATAAAAAGTAAATGCCAGTTGTATGTATTTTCTCTTGATCTTTTGCCATATTTTAACTCTTAGTGTGTTTTTAAATTTGATAATTTATGGATTAAATTTTACTATATCATTTTACATACGTATTTTGAAATTAATATTTACATCACAACAAATTTACAATTTCCATTTTTTTCTATATTAACTATTAGAAATTGAAACTTAAATGTAAAAAAAAAATAACAAACAAAATGAAATTTTAGTGGCTGAACTTATTCTGCTTAAAATTACATTTTATATACATATATCATCATGAAAATTCTGCTTTTAAGTAGAATATCCATAATTGTCTAAATTTTTATGTAGGGTATCATAATAAATTTAAAATCAGTTTTGATAACCCAAAGTGCAAAAATTTTATTTCTCTTGCTTGTTCCTTGTAAGTAAAATAAAACAAAACTAATTGTCGTTTTTGTGTTGGAATTTGTCATTCTTATTAATAAAACAAATATGGTGTGTTTTTTCTAATGAATATTATGTTTGTAAAATATTTCTTTTAAAAAATTTAAACAAAAAAATCAATGAAGCTAAAAAAGTAATAGTTATTATGATGAAAAGCTTTAAATTTATAACAATTTTTCTTCATCTTTCATTCCACTATGTCATGTCAATACAACTATCCTCATCCTGAACAGGATGTGTAACAAAAAGCCAGCCCACAAAGAGACTGTAGGTCTGTGTGAATGGCTACATTGAAGTTCCAGGAATGGACATGAGCATAGACAAAGCAGCCTCATTTCCTTTACGGTGTTCCACATCAGTGACAAACATTGGCAATTGCTCATTCTTTAATTGGTTTTTTCAGTATGCAGGATTAATAAGGTAGATGTTTTTTTTTACACTCATAGGAAACAAAAGAAAATTAAAACAGTACCATAATTTTTATAAAATTTTTAGTGGAAGTACAATAGTTTGTCTATAGCAGGGGTGGGCAAACTTTTGGGAGAAAGGGCCATATTGCATCAATGAAATACAGCCTAGGGCCGCACTTTCCCCACGGAAGGATAGGGATCACTGGGAAAGTGCGGCCCTAGGCTATATTTCATTGATGCAATATGGCCCTTTCTCCCAAAAGTTTGGGAACCCCTGAGTCTATAGCATACAGATTCACTCCTAAAATTTTTATCATTCAGAAAGTGGCACAACATAATGGGATGTGAAATGACCTGTGCGCCATAGCTTAGTGTTGTATTTTACATAAATAAAACATACAGTGAATTGAACTATAAGTATTTACCATATTTCCTCGATTCTAAGTTCGGTTTTTTTTTTTTAAATGTCTTTGAAATCGGATGCATTTTACGATTGATATCAAAACAAACTTTTCATTGTCTTATTTAAAGAAATAAATCATTCTTATATCAAATGGAAACTGGATTTTTCCAGCAGCAGTAATTATTGTAAGAAACATTATAAAATACTAAAATAGATAATTAAATGAACCGAAATTTAAATGTGCAAAAGAAATTTTGCTGCACTTTTATGGATAATGAAATACAGAAATGCATCCAAAGCAGAATAATCGTTAGAAGCAGAAATATGTTCTAGATAAGTGCATAATAATAATTTGCATTTTGTTAATTGATAAGAACCATTAGAGATCACACAAATCTTAGTTAAAATATCTAAAATACAAAAAAGAAAATAGCCATACACATTATTTTAACATTTAATAAACAGTGAATATTTTATACGGTATATTATTTATAAAATGCGTGTTTATCATTCAGGAAAGCACCATAGCATTAATTTGTTTAAACAAATAAATATCCATCACAATAAATTGTACAAAAATCATTCATTTTATTGTAATTTTAAAGATTTCTGTTATTGTAGACATGTCATGTTATGCAGTAGGCATATTTGTGATGATATTTACATAAAGCCAAAACAAATTTGGCTTTTACCCCATTCAGCAGTTCGCCAGAATAAAAATGACATCGCAATTCAACTTATAAAATGGTATTTTGCACTTGTTTTCGGATTAATCAGCCAATCGTTTATCCAGTCTGAGATCCGGCCTCATAGGAACTGGTTAACAGGGAATCTACTGTATAGATTGACCTACATTTTCATTTGATATTAGAATATTTTAATTCAGGTTCATTTTTTTAAATTGGCCTTGAATATTTCAATTTTTTTCTTCTGGACAAAAAAAAAATCTGCATTAAAGGATTCTTAAGAATAACAATGCCATCATATTCCCATATCCATCAGAATTTTATTCTCACTTCTGGATGCAAAGGGGAGTACCTTAGGTTAAATGAAATTTAATTAGAAATCCATAATTTAGTTGTATATTTCAGAACATTAATAATGATCAATACACACTTCAAAAAGGGGGAAGATATCGAGTACCTTAGGTTAAATGAAATTTAATTAGAAATCCATAATTTAATTGTATATTTCAGAACATTAATAATGATCAATACACACTTCAAAAAGGGGGAAGATATCAATATGCATCAAAGATATAATTTTAATGGGGTTGTAGATTTTAGCCGTAGCTGAAAGGGATCTTCGAATCAGTGATAGATTTGATATTGCAATCTTCACTTGTAATGATATTTTTGATAACCTCTGCAAAAAATATCAACTTGTGGAGAGAGATTTATTAAATTGCCGAGTATGATCGAAATGACAACCATCGCAAAAGCATTGAACAGAAGACTGGGTTTCCCGGTGTGATTGGCGCTATTGCTGGTTTCACATTTCAATAAAAAAAAACTCTTAGTGGATGATAATAGCTACTTCAACAGCAAGAAATTTATTTCAGTTAGTCTGATGGTGGTTGCAGATCATAAATTGATGTTTAGAGCAGTGGCGTAGCTGAAAATCGAGAGGCCCCCCGCAAAATTGTCGATGGGGGCCCCCTCTTTTTAATTTATCGATATAATTTATTTCAACCCCCTTTTTATAATTTATCGATATAATTTATTTCAAATGCTATGTACCCCCTTTTTATAATTTATCGATATAATTTATTTCAAATGCTATGTAACTCTAACACCGGGTGTCAACGTTTTATTTATAAGGATGTCGACGTAAAAAAAGCCTAACGCAAACTGTTTTATTAATAAGGTTAATACGTGAAACTTTATACAGGTGAACGTGATTTATTATATATGTTACAGGACAAACCCGAATTCAGGAAATATTAGAATTTCCTAATCAAATCAAACCCTTAAGTCAGGGGATTGGCTTATATTCCAGTATATATGGCATATGGTTAGGAGCTGGAGCCAGCAGAAATTTTAATGGCTCCGACTCCGGCTCCTCCAAAACTTCCTGGCTCCATGGCTCCGGGCTCCGACTCCGGCTCCAGCTCCCCAGCCCTGTTGTTGACAGATGTCAAAAGAAAACAATGGTGCCAATGATGTGGTTTGATGAAAGATACATTGACATATGGTAAATTCCGCATTCATATTTTGATTGACAAATTCCGGTTTCATATTTACACACCTGATGATAATGATACTTTGAAAATTTTCAGCACATAATATATTGCTTTGTGTTTTGATAGTAGATCTAATGAAATAGTTCATTGAAATAGTTTATTAAAAATCTAATTAAAATAGTTTTAACAAAATACATATTATTCAAACAACTCAACAGTTCACTTAACAGTGATAGTCTGTGCACATTATTTAGTTTACATTTTCAAACAAAACAATAGAATATCATGTTTATTCACTCTCACTTTCTTCCTCACAACAGGCATCTTATCTAATTCTATGGTTTCCTTCAAAAATTTTCCAGAAGTAGACTGATAGCACAGATAAAATTCCATGAATGTGACAGGTATGAAACTGATTCTTAAAGTAAAACAGCCCTGCTATCTAAACATTCAATTCAAATCTATAACAATGTTATTGCTTTTATTTGGTACCCTACCTGGAAGTGCAAATACATGAAATGTTTGGGTTTTTATTGGCTAGAATTATATATGGCATTAAAAATAATCATTATATAAAGTTATATTATCAATTAGTTTACACACTTTAAATAATATTTAGTATTTTATAGTTTAAAAAAAATAAAATTCATATAGGGATCAAAATGCAATTTCTGAAGAATTTTTTAAAATTATCATCAAAAAGGAAATCCATCTGAATGGTATGAAAGCATAAATGAAATAATTAAAATAGACAAAATATCCTTCAGTCAAATTTTGAATTAATAAATTTAATTAAATTGAAATTAATATTATGTACTGTCATCTATAAATTATATCTGTTATATAATTTAAGAATTTTTTAAGTTATTTATTTGTGAAAACAAATGAATTAGTGTAGTTTGATACTATACATTGCTAATCAAAGAAATTACACTTTAAAATTATAAGTATCATCTAAATAACTTAAATATATGGCACTATTTCTTATAGATTGTATCAGATAAGATTGACATGAATATTTTTATGATGCAAGAGTTAGTCATTTCTTGCTTTTGTCAGGATGGCAAATTATATGCAGTTTGTGAGAGTCTGGCCATTGCCAACCTCACAAGACTTAATATAAATAATACAAGACTAACAGTTAATAATAATTTTATTTAAAATAATAATCACATTATTTTTCATTTCTATTAACAAGTTACCTGGAGTTGCATCTCATCTTTGAATCAATCACTGAGTAGTAGAAAACAAGATGGCATACAGAAGTAGAAGAAGTCTGATACCTGGATGCTTCATCATAAAATTATTTAAAATTGTTAATATTCATCATACGGTTATGTAAATTCATGTTACTTAATCATATATTACTTGAGTAGGTACCATATCTATAAATTTGAATCAAATGGATCTAAGATCTGAGAGAGAACTTATTAGATATTGTATATGGCAGTGCTCAGTAGGTCAAAAACATTTTGAGTCACTAACATGATTAATGACCACCTTTCTGATCTTAATAACAAAGATAGGGTCATTCTTCCAATTTAAAATAAAAAAGATTAGCACTTACTAGAAATTCCAATAAATAAACATATCTTCAATTGATGATCCTAAACAACATGATAATAATTAACATTAACATCAACTAATAAATCAAATTGAATTTTTTGAGAGAACTTCACTAATGATAAAACACATAAATAAGTAATTACAGATATTATTTTACTAAAATTACTAACTGGGATTGGAAAACTTATAAATTAAATGAATATAGGAATTGCATTGTAAAAATGTAGATGGTTCCAGACTAACAATTGATATGGATATCTAAACCTAATTTGTGAAAAAGTTAAATATTTGCAAACTATTTCATGATGAATAATAAGTAAAATATGCAATAAGTGATGATACAAAATGAACAAATTTTTAATAATATAAAATTTTTCAGAAATATATATAACACACTAGCACTTTCATTCTTATAACAAAGAGATAAACAATTATCAAATGAAATGGAAATCAGAAAATATTTTCCATTTGTCACCGTTTCAGATATTTTCTGTTTGTACCTATATGATGATGATCATCATATGGGTCATCATGTATGTATCATATGATACATACATGATGTACCCATATGATGATCATCATGATGATCATCATGATCATCATCATATGTGTACTGTATGTACCCATATGATGATGATCATCATATGGGTACAAAATATTTATTATTAAAAAATAATAACTGTATATTTTTAAATAATAAATTTCATATCACTACTAATGCATTGTATAAAGTTAGAATCATATACTGTGTGATCATTTATGTTATAGAAAATTTGACAATGTTTCAGTTTTGCTTTGCTCACACTTTGATCCATTACATTTGTCTTAGGATTATAACTAATTAAAGCAGAAAAAGTTTACAGAATTTAAAAAATAAAAATTCTGAAGTTCTTAAACAGAAGAAGAAAAAAGTATCAAGTGTCATCATGTATGTATCATATGATGATCATCATATGGGTACAAAATATTTATTATTAAAAAATAATAACTGTATATTTTTAAATAATAAATTTCATATCACTACTAATGCATTGTATAAAGTTAGAATCATATACTGTGTGATCATTTATGTTATAGAAAATTTGACAATGTTTCAGTTTTGCTTTGCTCACACTTTGATCCATTACATTTGTCTTAGGATTATAACTAATTAAAGCAGAAAAAGTTTACAGAATTTAAAAAATAAAAATTCTGAAGTTCTTAAACAGAAGAAGAAAAAAGTATCAAGTCCCTAAGAAATGTAAAATAAATCAATAATATCCCTGTATGATATTTTATTTTGCAAATGACAAGACTTTATACAAATTCTCTTTCCAAAGAAGTAAATCAAAGGTGAAGGAGTGCACAAATTCAACTCATTGGTTTATTTAAATTCTTATACGACAATATCTTTTAAGATAAATTGTGAAAAAACTATGTTTGCCAAAGCATAATAAAATTAATTAGCCATCCTGATCAGTTCATTTGCTGCTGTTAAATATCTAATGAGCTGCCTTTATTTTATATTCATCTTTCGTTATTATTTATTTATTGTTAATGACAAGCTAAATTTCTTTCCTTTTCATATTCCTTTGTGAATATATTATTCATTAATTATTAATTTATTATTATTATTATTATATTTGATTAAATTTAATTTTTTAAATGAAAATTATATGATTTTATTTTAGAATCAATAAGATTATTTTGAATTAATATTTATAATTTCTAGTTTGATGGAATACATGTGGTTAGTGGATCACTGGATACTTCAATTAGAGTATGGGATGTAGAAACAGGAGCTTGTAAGCATACATTAATGGGACATCAATCACTTACTTCAGGAATGGAATTAAGAAATAATATTCTTGTATCTGGGAATGCTGATTCTACTGTTAAAGTATGGGATATATTGACAGGTCAATGTCTTCAAACTCTTGCAGGTAATAAATTATTAAATTTATTTATTTAAATAACAATAATATATACTACTTGAACTTTTCATTTTTTGGAAAGTATATTATATATTTCTATAATAAAAAGTTTGATGATAAAAAATTTCATTGCTACTATATTCCAAAATCAAAGTTTCTGAAAAAATGTTCTTTTATTTTTGTCTTTCATGGATGCCATGTTCTTTGGAAGCTTATTTGGACCAAGGTAATGGCTTCTTAGGCTTCCTCCACGTGAATAAGAGTTCACTTTTTGAATAATAAAAATTAAATATCATTTCTAAAGAAAAAGTCACATTTTATTTATTAAACATTTTGATATAAGCTCTATTAATTTAATTCCTCTGTTTTATTGTAATTTAGGTATATATTTTATAAATATTTGTTATGGCATGATTCAAACAAAAATATATGATTTTTGTTTGAATTTAGTGATGTGCAACATTGTCTTTTCAATTTTAACGTTTTTTAAATGTGTTCTATAATCATTAGAATGTTGCTAATGATGATATTTGTTTAACCTACTAATTAGTTCTAGAATTTATTGATTTTTGAATATAATTCATATATTATTAACAAAAAAATTAAGTACTCTAGACAACTATTTATAAATTACTAGTAATTTTATAAACCAAATTAACAGCACATAGGCAGGAACTACAATCATAACGTGAAAATACGAGTTAAACTGCAAATAAATAGTAATGCTTTTGATTTATTATAAAAATCCTCTTCAGCTACAGCTTAAACTTAAGTTGTAGCTGAAGAGGATTTTTATAATAAATCGAAAGCACTACTATTTATTTGCAGTTTAACTCGTATTTTCATGTTATGATTGTGGTTCCTGCCTATGTGCTGTTAATTTGGTTTATAAAGTTGTTATGGCAGTGTAGCAGAGTAAAAAGTTTTACTAGTAATATTTTACATAAGTCAAAAATTCAAGTATAGAAATAATACTGACAAACTGAAAACAATCTCTTTTTATTATTACAGACATTTTAATTTTAGAAAAAAAATCAAGTTTGTAACAATTCTATTATTAGAAATATAATCATCAAATGCAGTTAATTCAAATAAATAATATTTAAGTTTGTTATTTTTAATCTTCATTAATTCTTAATTTTTTATATTTTTCTTTAGGTCCTCATAAGCATCAAAGTGCTGTTACTTGTTTACAGTTTAATAATAAATTTGTAATAACATCATCTGATGATGGAACTGTGAAGTTATGGGATTTAAAAACTGGTGAATTCATTCGTAACTTGGTAGCTTTAGAAAGTGGTGGAAGTGGGGGAGTTGTTTGGAGGATAAGAGCATCACCTACAAAGTTAGTGTGTGCAGTTGGCAGCCGTAATGGAACAGAAGAAACAAAACTTTTAGTTCTTGATTTTGATGTTGACTACAAATGATGAATGTGTGCTTAGTGAAGTATAAAAAATTGTTCCAGAAGTCACAAAGAACAAGCAGGCTGTTATTGCTGTTGTGCAACCAACCAATAGTGCCACAAAACTTTTTTAAGAATCTCATGTCCCACTGTAATATATCTTAAAACACTACTAAATTCCAACAGTCCAGTTGTTTTAGTGGGATTTTTGAAACTGCCTGCTCATAAACTCCAAAGAATTCACATTTAGTGAGACCTCATTTGCCAGTTGTTTATTATTTTTATTTTGTTTTTTTTTTAACCAAGAAAATTGACATTAGATTATTAATTGGAAACCATGCATTTTACTACTGACAGAATTGTGGGAATTTCATCATAGGACATATTAACTTTTTGTCCGATTTGTATGTATTATTGGTTGTAGATATATGTATAATTTTTTTCCAGAAATTTGGGATTCTGAATTGTATTTTGTTCTTGTATCTCTCGTCATCTGTGTGCTGAAATTGGACTGTCATTTGTGAAGATTGTGTGACAATTAGTGAACTGTCCAAACTGGTCAGCATGTAAATAAATAGTAATATGTTGAGTAAATTTTGAATTGTTTTTAATGTGATTCTTAAAAATTTGACAGTACAAATTAAAAATTATTTCTAGAATTTTTATATTATAAAAATTAAATAAATTAAAATTCAATAAATGTTTATTTTAATAAATTAAGAAAGCTAAAATTTTATGATAAGTAAATTGTTTTTTAAATATTAATAATTTAAAATTTTTTAATTGTGTTGATTTCCTGTTCTAATTATAATTCTTAAAAATAATTAAATGTATGTGTTATTTTCATCTTTATAGAACTATTGATTTTAGATTCAAATATTTTTGCTGGAATTTTCAAATTTATCAGTTTTACCATATTATAATTGATCTCAAACATTTGAATCATATATTTCACAATTGATACTTGTAAATAAATTAGAATGATTTGCAATTTTCTGAATGTTGTAAAAAAAAAAATAATAATTATTTATTCAACAAAAATAACATAGATGCAATTTATCTGCATATAAATTTTTTTAGTATAAGAATTTCTTCAAAGATATATTAATATTATTTAGAGAAATATTTTTGAATCATAAATAATATTTTCTTCAGGTAATATAAAAAGTTAAATTTAATAAAAATATAAAAATGTAATTCCAAAAATTGATTTTTCTCTTTAAATTACAAATTATATCATCATTTAAGCATATCATATTTGAAATCTTGAAATCAAATTTAATATTTTATAATTGTTTCTTAGCTTCTTCTTTATTAGTTCTTTTATATCTGAAAATATGTAGGAACTGTATATTAGAAATCGTTCACTCAATAATATAGAGAACTAGAAGTATTAAGTAGATGATTTTTTTTTAAATAAATATAATTTCAATATACATTTTTACATAAAATTAGAATTATATTTTTGGAACAGGTAATTTGGAAATAATACTCATATTTTACACAACTTTTGTCAGTTTTGTATTTAGAAATTTTTAAACAAATATGTTCTAATAATAAAGTTTGTAAATAATTATTGACAAATATGCTGTAACTTATTTTGTCAATTAATGCAAACATAATCTTTATAGAGTAAATTTAATTTTTATTTTAACCAAATCAATATTTTCATAATAATTTAGTTAAAATAATCTATACGAAATAAACTGATGTTACATTAAAAAAATTTATCAATATTTATGTCTGTAAATAATACATTTTGACTTGAAATAATCAAGAATTTATAATAGTTAATATAAAACGGGATAATGTTGACTATCAAAATAAAAAATTAATTATGTAAAACTTAAGCATGCTAATAAGAATTGAATCAAATCCAAAAAATAAAATATTTAAACTATTAGATTAGACTACAGAAATAAAATTTATAAAAATTTAGAATTAATCAAAAGAAAATTTATAAAAATTTTTAATATTCTATCACAATTATTTTTGTAAATATAATGTTTCTAAATAAGATTTTTACATTTGGTTTTGAAATAATAATGTAGAGACTTATCAATTTAAATAGGTTTTCCAGTTCATTAGATGAATATCCAAAAAAATTCTTATTATATAGTAAAAATTTCTTATTTAGTATCATTGTATAATGTACTTAAAAAATTTAAAGATTTTAGCTGTTGTACCACTAAAAATTTGAATCAAATACCTTGGCTTAAAAAATTAATACAATTCTTATTATTCTGCTTTAAAGTGGTGACTTAAAAGTTCTTGTATTAATGAATTTCTTCATTTAATAAATAAATATAGTATTAATTTTAATATCTATAAATAGAATAATTTTACATTTAAAATCAAGAGAATATAAAAATGGTAAATGATATATTTGGTTCAGTCAAATAATGAAATATTTCAAATATTCATATTTTTAGATTATTTTTAATTAAATTATGTCTGGGAACTTCTTAATCTGCATATTTCTTAATATGCAGATTAAAAAGTTCATGGAAATATTTGAAATTAACACTTGTTCATATGAAACAAACTTTAAACTGCCTAAAACACTCCAACAATAATAATTACAGAGCACTAATGGCAGTAGTGACTTCTAAAAACAAATTTATTTCAAGATAACGTGTGATAATGAAATGAATTTGTTTTTAGAAGTCACTACTGTCATTAGTGCTCTATAATTATTATTATTATTATTATTAACACTTGTTTTATCATCATTTAATTACATTCAATCCAATATAATTACATCTGTGTATCATATGTATTCAGTTATATTATTTATAAAGTATTGTATCATAGCTTTTGAGATTTATTTTTTAGACTATATATAATTCAGAACCAGAAAATCCAACATTATAAGATCCAACTTTCCATTTAGTCCATATGTATAATAGGTTTATAATTTACATAAATACTTTTAATTTTATCATCTCTCATTTTTGGATCTGAATATGACTCAAAAAAATCTAACAGCAATATAATAGGTTTAAATGATATATATATATATATTATTGTCTTTATGCAATTAAATAGTTTAATGTTGAAAAAAGATAAAATTTTCAAATTTGCACACTGTAAAGGCTGGATTTTGTGCAGAAATATGTCATATACTTTGTCAATTTATATTTCGTCTAATCTAATTGCAATCAAATGAATTATGAAAATATACAAAGATTGTACCAAAAGTTCAGTCCATAAAGTTTTACATAAAAATAATTATATTAAAAGCATCACGTGGGCAATCTCCCTATCTTTATTTAATGTTCTTCAAAATTGTCTTTCCAATTGATGCATTTTTTCTGGAAGTTTAAAGATCCTTCACTGTAGAAATTTGTTTGTCATCTGTAGATAAAAATGCACAATTGCCTCAATATCCTCATTGTTCTCAAAGCACGCTGTCCTTATATTTTTCCCTTTTTGACTTCAAATAAATGATAATTTGGATCAGTTTTAAGAGAGATGAGGAAGTTTCCAGTCATTTTGAATTTCCTCCACAATTAAACTAGCATTGTGGGGTATGCATTATTATGATGATGATGATATCTAAATGTTTTTCATCTAAGGCACAAACAGAACTTTTGAAAAGTGAATATGATCAGCATTGATGGTTTCATCATTATACCAAAAATCAACAAGAATGTATCCCTGATGATAGTCCCTATAATCTTCGAGGCTGTGATCATAATCTTTAACTTTTTTATGGCAATATCGAATAATGATATTTAATTTTTGATTTAAAATAATTGCAAGGATTGATTACCCTTTGATTGCAAGGTATTATATTTTCAAATTTTGCTGTGATATTTCTCATCACAAGTTGATTCTTTCATTGTTGCTTTTGGTAGAGGTGGTTTGGGTAATAATTCCTGGATTGATCTGTGATGTTACCATTCTTAAAATGTTTTATTCATCTAACCTCTAGCATCTATGTAGGCTTCTCATAAAACATGCTGAAGTCTTTGATGAATATCAGTAGTGAATATCTTCTATAACAAGAAATTTCAATTACTGCATATTATTAAAACATACTGGTCATTTGCTCATCATATAGTTTCGATGCATTGTTGATTTTCTTTAAAAATTAGAAAGTGTTCTTTACTACAATCAGGGCCGGATATAAGTTAATTGGACCAATTGCATCCAATCGAGCCCCGCGCTTGATGGAGTCCCGTGTTTGTCAAAGTTTATGTAATTAAATTAAGAAAAAATATCGTTTTTCAATATTCGCGGAACATATAAATGCTACGATATATTAATGAAGTTATAGATTACAATAACCGGAAACTTTTATATATTTAATTGCTTTTTTACATTGAGCTCTATCGCAATATTTTGGATGGATAGATTGGTATACTACACGCGATAAGATTTGACTAATTGCATTGCTGGTTTTGTCAATTCTCGTCGCACGTGGTATATACATAATGTCACACTGTCCACTGCAAGTTGTCTTCTGCGCACTTGCACTGTCGCAGATAACAGCGTTACCGCACAGTTCCGACCATTGTTTTTCGTATCTGTTTCGGTCGTATCGTTGACCAATAAAAACAATCTTTTATCATTGTGTTTTCGGGACGAGTCATCTAATCCAGAATATTAAAATTCGTCGTCAGCGGTTTAATATAACAGATGATCTTTATTAGAGATAATAGAGGATAGAATAGAAATAATTATGAGAATGAGAAAATTAACGCTGATACAGCATCTGGTTTCGGCAGTTCGAACTAACTTTCAGTTGCTGAAGCGACTACCGATAACTTTTCGAAACGATATGAATTTTTCGTTTTTTACACCCTTTCTAATCAACAAGGTTACTAAGGGGTGGGGCCAGTTCCAAGCACGGGCTGGCTGCGCCAATATCCGCGGTTGGAACTGGCCCCACCCCTTAATAATCTTTCCATGGAAGGAACCGGGTGATGATGGACAAGGATTGCCGGAACTCCGAAAAATTTTTCAGAAGATGCCAGACCCAGGACGCGAACCCGGATTTTTCTTTATGGCTCGTCAATGCGTTACCACTCGGCTATTCAGTCATCCGATTTTCTCGTTTAGTTATCGGTCGGAGCCGAGTCTAGCTGTGCGAAAACTATATATTAAAAATATGCGCTGTTATCTTTGAAAAATGTACGTTGATCAAGTGAACCGTTATCTTGTCGGCTGGATTGGCCGCGTGGAAACACTTTGGATCCTCCAGAGTGGACTTTCCACTCTGGAGGATCCGGGTTCGAGTCTCGGGTCCCACCCCTTAAAAATGTTTATGACGGGGTTTGGTCCGACCTATCGATCCCCTCCTCCACAATATAGCTGACCCCAATCCGGATTATGGAAGACTCCTCAGTAAGATTGTGGAGGCTTTAATAATCGTTGATTCATATCAGGAAGGAAAGAGTAAAGACTTTCTCCTTCAAAGAGATGTGCCAACAATCATGCTATGATGAAACTTTCAGATAAAAAATAGTCCTTAATGTTTGAAATAGAAATCCTTTTGTACGAGATGATGAAAGAATCAAGACAGGTTTCTCTGGCTAGGTGATCTGCTTTTTCATGGCTAGGATAGCCCGCTTGATCTCGGATCCATGAGAGAGAGAGAGAATTTTGACGATAGTAATTTATTATTTTCTTGCAGGAAACAGTCAGTGGTTATGTTACGGAAGGCCTTGAAATAATCTATGTCTGCTTTGCTATCGATGAAAATATTAAATTTAATCTGATACACCTCGTTCTCGTTTTATGCCCTTTCCATTTATATTTTCTTAGAGATACACAATTAAAGAATATATCCCACTTCACAGAAATACGCGAAAATTTTTATACATAAACAATTTTGAAATAAATCGAAATTTACAAGTCAACTACAGTATATATAAATTATCTACAATTAAAATATATTTGAAAAATTTTATTTAAAAAGTAACTTCAAATTCTTCCTGTGAGGAAGTTAACTTGGACCTGTCCTATTTTTATTTTATTATGCACTCTATTATTTATTTATCGTTATTTTCCTATATGCTAACGTATTATATTTTAGTTTAAAAGTTAACTTACTTCCA